>CM077152.1:164829375-164985335 GCA_039583875.1 Platanthera guangdongensis | reverse complement strand
GGCCATAAGAGACCATGTGCTAAGGTTGGGGGAAATTCCTCCTCCCACACTGTTTGGGCAAGCTATTGTCTTATGAAATGGCAGTTAACAGTGAGAAAAGAGGGGAAGGAGGAGAAATCAACAAGGACTGAGCACAAAGAAAGAACTGTTGCTTTCAAGACAGAAGTTCCCAGAAAGTGCAGGAATAAGTCTTCAACTCCACCTCCAGAGGTAGTGAATCAGAGTCTGATGAGTCTGTCAGCAAGTCTAAGAGCAGTGAAAGTGATGAAGACTTTGCTGCTTTCACTAGACACTTTCAGAAGTTTTTGAAAAAGAAACAGTGGAGGTCAAGGCCTTCTACATCACAAGGAAAGGAAGACTCTTATCAGAAAAAGAGGTCTTCAAAGAATCACAAGAAAAGGACAAAATCAAGCAAGGCAACTGGTTCAAAGATTGTTGCTATTGCTGCAATAGACAGGGCCATGTTATTGCAGATTGTCCAGAGAAGAGAAAGGAATCTGGTGACAGGAAAAAGACTCACTTCAAAGGGAAAGAAAGAAAAGTCTTTTGTTGCTAAGAAGGAGAAGACTCTATCAGATATCTCTTCTTCAGAAACTGAGTCTGAGGCTGAAGCCTACATAGGGCTGTTTGCAGAAGAAGAAGAGGAAGAATTCATGCAGATCTTGGAGTCAATTTATGAACAAGAAGACAGTCATTGCCAAGGGCTAATGGCTTTGACAGAGAGTGCCAAAATCCTGGAGCAGCCAGGACCCAGTCAGGTACAAAGTTCAAGTTTAAATTCAGTTTCTTGTTCTAGTTCAGATCAGATTCTTCTTCATCAAGTGATGATAATATATCTGAGTCTGAGGAAGATATTCATCAGCTTATAGATGATATAAGGTACTGTTGCAAGCCTACAAGAAAAGCAAGACCCTAGCCAAAAGTCAGGCAAAGGAGATTGCTGATCTCAAGGCTGTTGCAACAGATTTTGAGAAGCAATTTGATCAAAAACTGAATGAGGTAGCCAGGCTGAAACACATTATAGTGATTCAGATGGGAACTATCACCTATAAGAATGATCAAATTAAGAAACTGGAGATCAATCTTCAGAAAGAGAGAGAGCTAGTTGCTAGGTTTTCTAAACCTAAGTCAGTGTTACCTTTAATTGATGATTTTGTTCATCATAAAGGCAAGGCTGGACTGGGTTTGTTAGACCTACAGGGACTGAGCAGTCCAAATTTAAGTCCAAGGGCGAAGCCCCAACATTTAACAAGTCTGCTATAAATAAGACATCAAAGACTGTACCTAAACAAAGGTACAATAAGTTTGAATGCTGCTGCTGTGGCAAAGTTGGCCACTTTGCAGTGGACTGTTGGCACAATGTGAGTGACAAAGTGAGTTCCAAACTACCTGTTGGAATGCCAGTAGGTAGGTTTGTCAAATTGCAAACTAACAATCACCAAGGACCCAAGAATACTTTGGGTTCTAAGGTTCATTAATTTGTTTTGCAGGTCAGTCCAAGTGGCCATACCCCAACATGGTACTTGGATAGTGGATGTTCCAGACATATGACTGGAACAAGGGGACTACTAAAGGACTATATTCCAATCAAAAATGGTCCTAAAGTGACCTTTGGTGGTTCTGAAAAAGGAATCATCAAAGGGTTTGGTAACATTTCTTCAAACTTAGTTACCATTACTCAAGTGGCTTATGTTAAAGGGTTGAAACACAACCTAATAAGTATAAGTCAGTTAAGTGATGTAGGGTATGACATCTCATTTGTTAAAAATGGTTGTCATATCAAGAGGTCAAGTGATCAAGAGATCATTTTGACAGGATATAGGAAGAGGAATGTCTACTGTCTAGACATTATGATTGAGAACAATGGTTCTCCAGTTTGTCTTGTAGCTGATGAGACAGTCTCTCATTGTGTCAAATGGCACAAGAGGCTTGCCCATCTTAACTACAAGACTATTAGCAAACTCTTTAGCAAAGAGTTAGTGAGGAATGGTCCTCAAGTTAAGTGTGTCAAAGATGATATTTGCTCAGCTTGTCAAAAGGGAAGCAGACTAAATCCACCTTTTAGAAGCATAGATAACAAAGATGCTGTGAGGTGTTTATACCTCTTGCATATGGATCTCTTTGGTCCAATGCCAGTTCACAGCTTAGGTAGGAAGGTCTATACCTTTGTAGTTGTTGATGACTACTCAAGGTTTTCCTGGGTGTTCTTCTTAAGACAGAAATCTGAAACACCTAGTGTCTTCTATAGCTTTGTCAAGCAAATTCAGAATGAACTAAATAGTACAATGGTCAAAATTAGAAGTGATCATGGTACTGAATTTCAGTCTGATAGCATGACAAACTGTGTGAAGACTTTGGGATATTTCAAGAATTTTCTTCACCTAGAACACCTCAGCAAAATGGCATTGCTGAGAGGAAGAATAGAACCTTGATAGAAGCTGGTAGAACACTACTTAGTGATACATCACTGCCAGAGTATTTCTGGGCTGAAGCAGTTAACACTGCATGCCATGTTATAAATAGGGCTACTATCACTAAAAGGCTTAACAAGACCCCCTATGAAGTTGTGAAAGGCAGGAAACCAAACCTATCCTATTTTAGGATCTTTGGTTGCAAATGCTTCATACTTAACAATGGGAAGTCTTACTTAACTAAGTTTGCTGCCAAGTCCCAAGAGGGATTTTTGTTGGGTACAGCAATAATAGTAAGGCTTATAGAGTCTACAACTTGACTACACAAGTTGTAGAAGAATCAGTGCATGTAGTTTTTGATGAGACAAAACTTATTAACAATGAGTTGTCTAGCAATATATGCAGCCCCATAGGTTTGACAAAGAAATTGGACAAGCTTACTATAGAAGAGGGCCTGCTGCAAGACAGCAAGTAGAAGGCAATAGCTGTTGTCCAGGGGGAGAACTACATGTGCCAATAGCTGAAGAAATACAAGGAGTACAGCATGATGCAGATGCTGAAGAGGTTCAACCTGAAGTTGGATGCCTCCAGCCAATAGGCATATTAGAGATCATCCAGTAGAGCAGATTATTGGAGATCCAAGACAAGGAGTTCAAACCAGGAGTAGATACATGAATGCAGCAATCTACTCCAGCTTTTTGTCTCAAGTTGACCTAAGAAATTTGAAGAAGCAATACAAGATCCACAATGGACTGAAAAATGCAAGAAGAGCTTAATCAGTTCAAGAGGTGCAAGGTTTGGGAAGTTGTTCCAAAACCTAAAGACCACAATGTAATAGGAACTAAGTGGATCTACAGAAATAAGATGGATGAACAAGGGGTCATCATTAAGAATAAAGCAAGACTGGTTGCAAAAGGATATAGCAAGAAGAAGGTATTGATTTTGATCAAACCTTTGCTCAGTAGCCAGACTGGAAGCCATAAGAATGTTCTTGGCCTATGCAACCTATCAAGGATTCAAGGTATACCAAATGGATGTCAAGTCAGCATTCCTAAATGGTAATTTGAAAGAAGAAGTCTATGTGGAGCAGCCTTCAGGTTTTGTTGATCCAACTCTACCTCATCATGTCTATAGACTTAGGAAAGCTTTATATGGGTTAAAGCAAGCCCCTAGGGCTTGGTATGAAACCATATCTAGTTTCCTCATTGAGAACAAGTTCTCAAGGGGGAAAATAGATAAGACTCTATTCCTTAGGGAATCTAGAGGCAAAGTCATACTAGTCCAAATATATGTAGATGACATTATATTTGGGTCTACTGAAAGCAGCCTTTGCAAAAAGTTTGCAAAACTTATGCAAGGTCAGTTTGAGATGAGTAGTATGGGAGAGCTGAAGTTTTTCTTGGGTCTCCAAGTTAAACAGACTGAAAATGGTTATCCATATGTCAGTCGAAGTTCACCATAGAACTCATAAGGAAGTATGGTATGGATTCATCCAGTACCATGAAGACTCCTATGGGGTCAAGTATGTCTTTAGCAAGGATGATGCAGGGAAACCTGTAGATGAAACCTTGTATAGAGGGATAGTTGGCTCCCTACTATACTTGACTGCTAGTAGACCAGACATCATGTATGATACATGTGTTTGTGCAAGGTATCAAGCCTGCCCTAAAGAGTCTCATTTGACTGCAGTCAAAAGAATATTGAGATATCTAAAGGGCACTCCCTATCTAGGCCTCTGGTACCCTAGGAATGGAGATTTTGATCTAACAGGTTATTCAGATGCAGACTTTGCAGGATGCAAAGAAGATAGAAAAAGCACTACTGGAACCTGTCAATTCCTAGGTGGGAGACTAATTTCATGGAGTAGCAAGAAACAAACCAGTGTGGCTATCTCCACAGCAGAGTCAGAGTATGTGGCTGCAGGAAGTTGCTGTGCTCAACTTCTGTGGATTCAACATCAGCTAGAGGACTATGGATTTCAGGTAAGTAGAACTCCACTTTTCTGTGATTCTACAAGTGTTATTTCAATAGCTAACAACCCTGTATCTCATAGTAGAACAAAACATATTGAAATTAAATATCACTTTCTTAGGGAGCATGTAGAAAGAAATGATATTGTACTTGAATATGTTAAAACAGATGAACAACTAGCTGATATGTATACTAAGCCCCTAGAAGAAGCTAAGTTCAATAGATTCAAATTGAACTAGGAATGATAAACTTAGACTAAGTTTACAGAATTAAAATTGGCTAAGTAAAAAGGTGTCGACACATAGACAAGTCTATGTCGACACAGAATAGTAGTGTCGACACTTCAGGAAAAAGGTGTCGACACATCTAGGATGTTGGTGTCGACACTTCAGAATGTTAGTGTCGACACATGTCGAGTAGGTGTCGACACATCCAATGTGGTGTCGACACTTATGTTTTACTCAGAATTTTCTAAGTAAAGTCTCGACTATTCGTCGAGTAGAGTGGTGTCGACACATAATCATGTGTCGACACATAATATCTGTTGACTAAACTTGTGTCGACACATATGTGTCGAGACATTATAAGTCAGTGTCGACACTTATTGCCAGTGTCTACACATTTTAAGCTAGCTGTCCCGCCTGTTCATCTTCAAAATTAGAAAGGTATAAATAGGGTTCTGTCTTTGTTTGTCGACACGCTTTCAAAGTTTCGAGACCAAAACTACTGTGTCGACACCTCTCTTTTCTAAAGACAAATTCTTCAACCCTAATGGCACCTAAGCTTGAGGAGAACGTTAACGAGGGCTATGAGCTAGTGCGCGGCCCGTTCGACGACGCAGATCAAGAAATCCAGTCGGTGGTAACCCTAGTCGCCAATTCTGGACTAGAATACTTGGTTTCAGAACCAACAAAGATTTGGAAGAAGGAAGTTCTTGAATTCCTTAATGGAGCTGCTGTAGATGAATCTGGATACAGAATCATCCAGAGTTCATGGATCAAAGGTCAAGATTTCACCAAAAAGTCTGAGGAAGGTACTCCAGCTACCTAAAACTCAAGATGAAGAAGAAGTAACTGCATCTAAGACCAGGGAAGCTCTTACCTGGTGTGGACTTGATCCAAAGATGAAGATAGGATCTGTCTTTAACAGGAAAGGAATGAACAGTCAAGGAAAATTCATGTCTGAGATTGTGGGCAAGGTTATTCTAAGTAAGCCTAGAGGGCATGACAGGGTGTCTGCCTCTATGTTTGGAATCATGACAAGGATAATCTTCACTCTGAAAACAGACTGGTCTATGATAATCTATGAGAAGATTAAGGAGAGCTTGAAGAAGCCCAATCTGGGCAGAATTATAAGTCTCTACCTAGCTGGTACAATACCAGAGGTAATGAGCACTGCTGCTGGAAGTAAGATAAATCATATGAGGAAGATGGATCAAAGGATCTTTTCTAGATGGGACAGGGTGTTGTCAAAGGACATGCCAACCCCTGAGAAGACAATTACTGAGAAGGAGATTCCTCCTAAGAAAAAGAGAAAGACAGCTCCTGTGGCACAGGAGTCCTCCAGCAGTTCTGATAGTGAAGAACAAGTTGTTTTCACTCCAGAAGACCATGTGGAAGAGCCAGTAGTGAAGTCTCCTGCTCCTCAAGAGACTGCTGAAGATATTGCTGAGATCCAAGGGGAGCTACCACAGGCTAGCCCCATCCACAGGGATCAAAGCCAGGGGGAGCCTCCAGTTGTAGAAAAGTCATCTACACTGGACAGTGAGCAAGCCACCATCATCATCCAAGAGGTACTCACTGACCTAAAAACTTTAGAATATCTTATAGAAGATGCTGATTTGTCTGATGTTCCTCAGCAAACACATCTGCCTAGCCAAGAACCAGATATTGTTATCAAAGACACATCTGTTATACTAGAAGTGGTTCCTGATCAAGTGGTTGAAGAGCACAGAACATCTCCAGCTTCTTCACCACCAGAATACACCATGGAGGATTTATTCCTAAATCTAGATCAAGAAGATTTTGATATGGACAAGGATGCTGCTGCTGAAGATAAGAGTGCTGCTGCTGAGGGGGAGCAAATGACAATTCTGGAAGAGCCTTTAGGCCAGAAACTGTGAAGGCAACTGATGTGCAAGCTAACAAACCTCCAAGCCCTAAGGAAAGGGTTGAAATAGCCAGCACTTCAGAATCTGAAGAAGATGAGGCTGCAAAGGCTAAGAAGAAGAAACTCTATGTCTTTAAGAGGAGAAGTCAGAGTTATAAGAAAGCTCTACAATCTATAGCCCCACAGCCTATAGTTCAACAAGCTCCATTTGTTGATTATAGTGCCTTAATAATTGCAATGCAGATCAAGCTAGATGAACAAAGACAAGCTATAGAGGCTTATGTTGATGAAGGGCACAAAGCATTACAGTTTGATCTTGCCCAAGATATAAAATCCATAAGGTTTGAGATGAACCTTAACAAGAAGGAGATGAATGAATGCTTCTCCAAGGGTGGAAATGCTGTGGTGTATCTGGCAACACACCAAGAGAAGATAAAGCACAGGTAGATGATATAACATTAAAGCAGGGATATGTGCTGGAAAACCAAATCAGAATGAATGACAATCTAACTCAGTCACATAGTGCTATAATCACTGAGTTGAAGAACAAGACTGATGAACCTTCTACATCTGCTGCTACTGCAAAAGCTGATTTTGATAAAGTCTTTCAACAAGAAATTTCTGCTGTCAAGTCTGCAATCCAAGCCTCTCAGAAAGCTATCTCTGAACAATTGCAAAAGCTCAAACCATTCTTTAAAGAGGGAATCAGATACTTGGACAGTCAGATAAGATTTCAATAGGATGATGTCAGAGACCATATGGCCAGAGAAGTCATAAGGGGGAGAGAGTATTAGTCAAAGCTAGCTCTGATCATGCCAAATGGATATCTAACTCCATCAGAGCTACACTGGGCTATCTTCCACTCTGTGATGATGATAATGTTACTGAATCAGGGATTCAAAATGCATATCTTGGAGGTGAGCAAGCAGAAGTAGCTCAAGTCATTTATCCACCTCCAGAATTTGATATGATTCAAGCAGATGTGAGCACAATGTATAGCCCAACTGAGGGCAAGGCCAATGTTCATATTGAGAAGGTTGTTCAACCTATTTCTGAAGCTCTGCAGGAGGCTATGAACAAAGAAGAAGAGACAAGATTGTCTAAAAAGAGGTTTAGGGAACAAGCAGAACAAAAGCCAGATTTTGAACAATGGAGCCCTACCTCTAGAAATATAAGATTAACTGCATGGAAAGCTTCCAAAGACAACATGAATGACAGGAACAAATGGTTCTCTGAGACAGAATGGAGAAAACATGAGATCAGGCAGGAGGCAATAGTTCAGTATAGAAGAAAGGCAAAGATGGGAAAGCTACCTCCTACTGCAGTGGAGCCTAGGAAGTACTTCCCTAAGCCTTATCATTATTTTGAGAGGCAGAAGATCAAGGCAGAAGAACTCAAGAAGAAGGATCTGAAAGGCAAGAAGCCTGCTGTTGCTGACACTGCTGAAGCCACTGTCAAAGCTCAAGTCCAATCTGGCAAAGGCATAGTTATCAAAGAACCAGACTAGAAATAGATTAAGAATTAACTTGAAGATTGTTGTAATCTTTTGAATGTAAAACATTTTTGTAAACCATTGAAGATGTATAAGAAAAATGTTAGAACAATTTATGATAAATATATTTCATGATTGTTCAGAAAATGTGTCTATTTCTTGTTTGTTCTGCAATGTTGAATGTGTATACATGTGTGAATTATTACATGTTTATGTTTACCCTGCTTTTTATAATCTGCTTTCAATCATTTTGTAATTTTTAATTATGAATGGTGTATATCATTGACTAAGGGTTATGACTTCTCCAATAGGGGGAGATTGTTGGGTACATTGGTCAAATGTACCTGATTTGAAGAAGCCTCACCCAACTCAATGATATACATCATAATGTATTTGATGTATGTTGAGTTTACTTGTGCAGGTTAAGAAATCACTGGACTGAAGCAAAAGGTTTCTAAGTCCATGTGTCGACACCCAGAGGGAAAGTGTCGACACTTAAGAAAGCTTGTGTCGACACCCAGACAAGCAGTGTCGACACTTGGAGTCATTGTGTCGACACCTGGGATGCAGAGTCGACACCAGACAGAAAGTGTCGACACTTGGAACTGTGTCGACACTCAGTGGAGAAAAGTGCAGACAGTAAGTGTCGACATAAGGAGCTGTGTCAAACCCAGAGGAGCTGTGTCGACACTCAACAAAAGTCTGCAGAGACTAAGTTAAAGTGTCGACACTCAGAACAATGTGTCGACACTCAACAGAAAGAGTCAGCACGTGAAGTATGTGTCGACACCCAGCACAATGTGTCGACACACAACCAGAAGAGTCAACACTTGAAGTAAGTGTCGACACCCAGCACAATGTGTCGACACTTAGCTAAAGACTCAACACTTGAAGAAAGTGTCGACACAAGGAGCTGTGTCGACACTTAGCAAAGATTAGAAAGATCAACAGAATTATTCTAAGTACAAGTGTCGACACTAAGGGAATGTGTCGACACTCAGCTGAAGTCTCAACAACAAGAAGGTGTGTCGACACAAGGAGTTGTGTCGACACTCAGCAAGTTTCAACATTGAAGACTATGTGTCGACACCAAGAAGCAGTGTCGACACTTGACAGATTCAACACAAGAGGATGTGTCGACACAAAGGAGATGTGTCGACACTTAGAAGAATTCAGCAAAAGCTAGAAGAACAAGTACTTGTGTCGACACTCAATTTCAGTGTCGACACATGCAAAAGAATCTGTGTCGAGACATACAAGGAGTTGTGTCGACACCTTGTAGACTTGTGTAAACACTTACACAACATGTGTCGACACTTGGACTATAAGTGTCGACACTTAAAGACAGAAAGTCTCGACACTTACAAACAGTTAGAGATTTTCAAGAAGTGACTGGATGACTTGACAGCTGCCGTTCCAGCCGGTCTACAACAACTGTAAGAGATGTCAGAAGTCAGTTATGAACCGGACCAGCCGGTTACCATGAAGAAGGCCTATAAATAGGCACCCACAGTTTACAGAAACTGAGTGTTGTGGTTGTTGAAGTTATTGATCAGATCATTGGTCAAGAGTTCAGTTTGTTGAAATACAAATTATTGAAGTGGTACCCACAGTATCAACACAAGAAGATCTTGCATTCCAAGTACAGATCTAAGAAGTTGGAGAGAGAGGGCTCCTTCCAAGAAATCAGCCTCTGGAAATAGGCTGAGAAGAAGGATTCAGATTCAATTCTGGATCTTAAGTAGCAGAGGTCAAGGAACTACTGCAGGAGGATTCAGTCTTATTCAGTTCTACTCAAGATCTTTGAAGAAAGCTAAGTCAGAGTGAATCCAGCTGAGTTCTTCCAAGAACTCATCAAGAATCTCTCAACTCCCCTCTTATCTTTCTGAGTTGTAGAGTTATTATTTGTAATACTTTTTAACTTGTAGGATCCTTTGAATCTGAGTGATTTGTAAGCCTATAATTATAAAGGCTGAGGGTAGGGCTTGTGAGCCTGAGTGTAGGAGATTGAGATCTCTGAGTGTAGGCCTTGTTGGCTGAGTGTAGGCCTTGGATTGGCTGAGTGTAGGCCTTGATTGGCTAAGTGTAGGCTTTGGGATAAAGCTGAGTTGTAAGGCTTTGGGCCTGAGGTAGGAACCAATTTGGGTTCTGAGACAGTGGAGGAGTTTGGCTGAATCTAGTACACTGCTAGATAGGCGAAGGGGGAAAGTGGATGTACCCATATCTTGGGGAACCACTATAAAACACTGTGTGTTGTGCTGTGATTGTGTTGTGAATTAGCTGTGTATGTTTTGTTATTGCTGTTTGCTGTGCAAAAGTAGTTAGAAATCTGTGATATAACTGTTTGGCTGCCAACAAAGTTAGAAAAGGATTAGGTCACCTATTCACCCCCCCCCCCTCTAGGTGTTTAGGTACCATATCTTTCAGTTGGATCCCTAGTAAGATTTGGGCTAGGTTCACTAAGTTATGATCACATGACCCACAATGTATAGCCAGGGTCATGGTTGTGTCCTAGAGTGTAGGCCAAGTCCTTAAAATCAACATCACATGGACCAGCTATCAACAAGACTGTCAGAGACTCAAGACTTAGAGTTTTTCTAAAGACCAAGTAAAATGAGTTCGACGTTTGTCGAACTCAGGTCGACGATAGTCGTGCTTAGCTCGACGATCTCAGAATAAATTCTCTGAGCTGAGCTCGATGAACTTGGTACTCAGGTCGACGAACTTTGGACACTATACTTCAACACTTCAAGATCATAAAACATCTTTTTATTCTAAGTCCAGAGTCAAACTTTGGTCAACGAACTTGATTCTCAGCTCGACGAACTGTGACCGCAAAAGCTAGAGTTATCCAGCTGCAGTTAAGTGGTCCTCAGCTCGACGAAACCAATTCTTAGGTCGATGAATTCTGGATACTTCACTTCAACACATTCATCCAAAAGCATCTGAAATTATTCTAAGTCCAGAAATATTTCGCTGAACATTAGTCGACGAAACCAGATATCAGCTCGAAGAACTCCATACACAGAAAAGGAAAAGTTTCTAGAGAATATAGTTCTTCTCTTAGCTCGATGATCTTGGAACTCAGCTCGATGAACAGAAGTCATCTGGTCGACGAACTCAGCAACTTAGCTCGACGAACTGTGAACTCAGCTCGACGATTTATGTTATCAGTTCGATGAATCCAGACTTAGTTATTTTTCATCCTTCAGTCCCCTTCTTACTGCAATAATTCCTGAGTAATTAATGTTCAAATATTCTCTAAAATATAACCGTTAGACAGAGCATTGATTATGGTCTTCTCCAGGATTACTGCCTGCCGTTTTTCCATGGGACAGCTGGGGAAATAATTCAATGCCATTTATTCTCAAGGCCGTCAGCATTGATTGCAGAGGATTTCAAAATTTCGAAAGACCATTTTTGACATGAAATATAAAAGAGATTTTCTCTCTTCTTCCTGAAGACAGATAGACAGATAGAACAAGATACATAATACAGACAGACGACAGATATAAAAAATAGTCAGTCTGAAACAAGAGATTCACTGTTTTTTGTCAACACAGAATTCTGACAGAACAAGAAGCCATATTCCTGAAGATCATCAGCTATATGAAGAAAAGGAAACCTAATCAAAATCAAGAGTCTTCTGTCTTCAACACTCCAGGATACTTCAAAGGACAACTACATCACTATATGTCAAAGAAGTTCCTGAATAGTTGCTGATCAAGGCTGTACTACTGAAGGCCTATCACCTTGCAGCAAGGCTTCCTCTACCTGAACTATTCTATATCTCAGGGGGAGCCTGTGCTAAAATCAAATATCCACAAGTCTTCTTAGTTGTATATTGAGAAAGAGAGGACACAATCATCTCCCCCCCCCCAATGTATAAAGGGTTATAACTCCCTTCAAAAGTTATTCCTGGTTGCAAGTCAGCGGATAAAAAGAGTTGAGGATTGGTTTTTGAGCACCTGATCAAAAGCTCATTGGTGTCAGGCACCTGATTAAAAATTTGAGTGAATTCCTACTAGGGTGGTAGAAGAGTGGATGTACTCATGTTTTAGGGAACCACTATAAATTTTTGTGTTGTCTGGATTGCTCTTTTCTTTTGTTTCTGTATTATGGTTGTTTGTTAGGATTGTTGTTTTAATTGTGTTTCTGCACTAGATTAAATCAAAAGAAAATTTTACAGACCCTGAATACTCTATTCACCCCCTCTAGAGTATTCCTGATCTAACACTCACTTTTGGATGATTTGCATCGAGGAGATGTTCACCTACTCTGGTATCTCTGCGGACCAGAGAGTGATGGTTGCTGCTTATCAACTCAAGGGCATGGCCAAGAGTTGGTGGTTGAGGGAGAAGGAGAGCTTGAAGGATGGTTGCTCGTAGGAGTTCTTCAAGGAGTTGTTGTTGAAGAAGTTCTTGCCTTCTATGGAAAGAGACCAGTTGATGACTTATTTCATTCACTTGAAGCAGAGGCTGCTTAATGTCAGTGAATACGAGGTGGAGTTCAATAAGCTGAGC
Source organism: Platanthera guangdongensis (assembly GCA_039583875.1). NCBI lineage: Eukaryota > Viridiplantae > Streptophyta > Magnoliopsida > Asparagales > Orchidaceae > Platanthera > Platanthera guangdongensis. The sequence goes on along the minus strand of CM077152.1, from coordinate 164,972,829 downwards.
CGCTTTGATCCTGACTTGGTATCTTTAGAATCCAACCGAGTCAAGCGATTTCTGGGTGATCTTCGGAATGCCATCCAACAACTTACCAGTGCCTACGTATCTGAGACTTATTCTCAGGTGGTATAGGCTTCTCTAAAGGTGGAATCCATTGACAAGGCCAAGGTCAGAGGTCAGCAGATGATGAAGGATAAGAGGAAGTCTGTTGAAGTTAAGGAATCACAGGAATCTGGGACTATTGAGAAGAAAAGAGGCAAGGTAGTGTGTAGTTTCTATAGTCTGGCAGGCCACCCGTTCGAGAGATGTTACCAGAGACTGGGAGCTTGGAAGCAATAGCAGGTGCACGTGATTTAGGGTGCTCCAAAGAGAGATCAGTTTGTTCCAGTTGCAACAAGACGGGGAATGATGCAGCCCATTGCTGAAAGGACAAGACCTGTTATCTATGTGGGTGGAAGGGGCATGTCAAGACCCGATGCCCGCAGGCTCAAACCCTGTTGCAGCTAGTGCCACTTCAGGCCTTGCCGCCACCGCAGCTCTTGGTCAAAAGGAAGGCGAGTTGAACGTGGTGTCCGCGGATGAAGCTCAGACGTCGAGCCAAGTTATTTCAGGTTAGATCCTAACCTAGTTTTATTTTCTAGGTATGATCTAAATTTCAATGTTCTTTTCCCTTAGTCGTATATTTAATCTTATAGGAAAGTTTAAGTTAAGTAACCACTGGGCGCATGTACTTTTTGATTCCGATGCTACCCACTCGTTCGTGGCTAGATCTTTTGTAGAGCGTCACTATTTGACCGTCAATCCTATTGGCAACCGCTCTGTGTCAAATTCCCCTCAGGTGATTCTATGGTGTCAGATCAGGGAATTCAGGGTTGTCAAGTCCAATTGGGAGATTTTCTCGTGATTGCGGATCTAAAGGTTATAGACTTGGAAGATTTTGATGTAATCCTGGGCATGGATTGGCTATCGAAGTAAATGTAGTAATCCAGTGCAAGGTCAGTTGCTTGGACTTCAAGATGGATGACGGTCAACGCAGGAGCATTTATGGTTATTCGCACCAAGATTCTCTGATCATTTCCGCGGTAAGTGCTCGAAAGCTTTTGAATTCAGGATGCTTTGCCTATTTGGTTTCAGTGTTGGCGACCGTTGTTAGTTTGCCGCTTGTGGAGGAGATTGCTGTAGTGAGAGAGTTTCCGGACGTGTTTCCTGATAATCTTCCTGGTCTTCCGCCTGAGAAAGTTGTTGAGTTTGTCATAGATTTAGAACCGGGTACCGTCCTATCGCTAAGGCTCCGTACCGTATGGATCCGCGTGAGTTGGGAGAGCTGCGTACCCAGTTGAATGAGCTGTTGCAGAAGGTTTCATTAGGCCAAGTTCGTCACCGTGGGGTTCTCCCGTTCTGTTTGTAAAGAAGAAAGATGGATCAATGAGGCTGTGTATAGATTACAGAGAATTGAATAAAGTGACCATCAAGAACAGATATCCCTTGCTGAGAGTCGATGATCTGTTTGACCAGTTGTGTGGTAGCTCTGTATTTTCCAAGATTGACCTACGTTCGGGTTATCATTAGTTGAGGATTCGTGAGGCAGACATTCCACGAACTGCTTTTCATTCGCGGCATGGACATTTCGAGTTCTGGTAATGTCTTTTGGATTGACTAATGCACCCGCCGCATTCAAGGATTTGTTGAACAGAGTATTCAAGGACTTCCTGGATCATTTTGTCATCGTGTTCATAGATGACATTCTAGTCTACTCCCGTAATATTGAAGAGCATTCGCAGCACTTGCGATTGGTTTTGTCAACTTTGAGAGAGCATATGTTGTATGCTAAGTTGAGAAAGTGCGAGTTTTGGCTACCTCAAGTCTCCTTCTTGGGCCATGTGGCGAATAAAGATGGGATAATGGTTGATTTATAGAAGATAGTTGCAGTGATGGATTGGAGTAGGCCCACCACTCCTAAGGAAATAATAAGTTTTTTAGGGCTGGCAGGCTACTATAGAAGGTTTGTGGAGGGATTCTCTATATTATTTGCACCTTTGACAAAGATGACGAAGAAGTATGTGGACTTTATTTGGAGTGATAAGTGTGAAGAGGCATTCTAGGAGCTGAAGAGGAGATTATGCACTGCACCAGTTTTGACCCTGCCTACTGAAGGACTGGAGTATACTGTGTATGTGGATGCATCACATGTTGGGCTCGTATGCGTGTTGATGCAGGATGTCAAGGTTATTGTGTATGAGTCTAGGCAGCTAAAGGTTCATGAACGGAATTACCCTATGCATGACCTAGAATTTGCAGCAGTGATCTATGCCCTCAAGTTGTAGAGACATCTGTTGTATGGCGCTATATGCAAGATTTATACTGATCATAAAAGTTTAAAATACGTCTTCACACAGAAGGAACTGAATTTGCGCCAGCGTAGATGACTGCAGTATGTGGCAGACTATGATGTTGAGATCCAGTACCACCTGGGCAAAGCTAACGTGGTAGCCGATGCCCTGAGCAGGAAGAAGCTAAAAGTTTTAAACTTTTGGTGGATTCACTGGTGGAAGAATTTCTACTGATGGGAATTTCAGAGGGAAGTGGCAGCTCGACTAGTGAATTAGAAGTATTAGAGCCTTCATGGATTACGCTTAGTCGATTGCATCAAAAGGAGGATCCAGATCTGTTACATCTTTATAGTAGAGCTGCGAAGGGTGAGTTGCCAGAGTTTTCTCTTGATGATATGGGAACCCTGAGATACCGTGGTAGGCTTTGCATTCCTGCTATTAGGGATATTATGTATTAGTTGTGCAAGGAGGCATATGGTTCTAATGTGGCCTATTACAACGGTTCGACAAACATGTACTAGGATCTGAAACAGATTGCTTGGTGGATGGGTATGATGGGTGATATAGCAAGGTTTGTATCTTAATGTTTCACCTGTAAGCAAGTTAAGGCCGATCATGGAAGGCCTGGAGGCAAGTTAACACCTTTGGAGATCCCGAGTTGGAAATGGGAGAGTATCTCGATGAACTTTATTATTGGATTGCCGAGATCTCCCATAGGGCATGACTCAGTTTGGGTGATCGTGGATAGACTGACGAAGAGTGCTCACTTCGTGTCGTTCGAGATTGACTACTCCATGAAGAAAATAGTTGAATTGTATTTGGACGAGGTCATCAGGTTGCATGGAGTACTTGTCAGTATTGTATCTGATCGAGACTCCTAGTTCACGTCCCGTTTCTAGAAGAGCTTGCAAGAGGGGTTAAGTACCGACTTGAGGTATTCCACCGCCTACCATACGCAGACGAATGGACAAACGGAAAGAGAAATCTGATCGTGGAGGACATGATTAGATGTTATATTTTGGACCACGGTGGAGCGTGGGATGAGCGCCTGAGGCTAATTGAGTTTGCCTACAATAATAGCTAGCAGGAGAGCTTGCAAATGGCTCCATTTGAAGCTTTATATGGGAGATGCTGCAGGACTCCTTTATTTTGGCTGAGGTTGGTGAGAGACCGTTGCTAGGTCCAGAAGCCCTTGAAGAGATGGAAATTTCAGTTAGGCTCATCCGAGAGATGTTTCGGGTAGCCCAGGAGTGCTATGAAAAGTATGCCAATCGACGCAAGACCGATTTCGAGTTTGTCGTCGAGGATATGGTTTTCCTAAAAGTTTCCCCGATGTCTGGTGTGAAGCGATTTGGTAAGAATCATAAGTTGCACCCGAGATTTGTGGGACCCTTCCGAATTGTTAAGTGGATTAGTGTTTCAGCTTATTCGTTGGACCAACCGACAAACCGGAGTGCACAATGTTTTCCATATGAGTCAGCTGCGAAAGTGCGTGTTGAGCGACATGCAGATTCTCGATGTTGTGCCCTAGTTGGAGCCAAACCTTTCTTTTGTGGAGGTGCATGTTCGTATTTTGGAGTCTTAGGATCGAGTGCTGCGGAGAAAGACAATCCCCATGGTCAAGGTTCTTTGGAGAAATCAAGATGTCGAGAGCTCGACGTGGGAATTGGAGTCGGCGATGAAGAAATCTCATCCGCATCTCTTCCCTTAGTTTTCGTAAGTCTCTTTTTTTTGCGATGTTCGGTTCTATCATTTTGGTCTGGTTTTGATGTTGTATTAAGTTTTGTGGCCAAACTTCTTTTTAGGGGGAGTGACTGTAAAGCCCCTGATTTTTTGATGATTTTATTTGATTTAATATCGTCATATTTATGACGTCAGGGCATTACCCTTTTTACGTCAGGTTGTCAGCGCTGCACCGTTAGTGCGTTTTTGCGTCCGTTAGGTCTGATTGACCAGATTTTGGAATTTTCGTCGAAACTGAAAGTTTTTGAGTTGATAAATTAAGTTTTGTGGCTTTTGAATTGCTCATCAAGTTCGTCGCGATCCGAGCATTTTTTTAGTCTCGGCGCGCGATGTAGTTTTGTACTATTTACTTTTGTCATATACTTTGGGAGTGTATAACTCGAGATTGGCATGTCAGATTTTGGTTTTGACTTTTCCATTAAATTCGTAGCGTCAGTGTTCGCCTTTGGTGCGAGTTTCGTTTACATCGGCGCTCATTTGGGCTTCCGTTCTGAGTCTTCTCGAGTAGCTATGGTTCTTCTTGAATAGCCCGTTTCATATTTTTCTCGGATGCCGTTTTCAGGGTCAAAACGACATCATATCCAAACATGGTTAACATGCTATTTGTTCGTCTCGACGATATCTACAACTTTCATGGTGAACAATTTTCGATTTGAAGCCATATTGAGCCCCTATTTTTCATTTTTCTGCTGGAACTCGAGTGATGAGCTGCTACTCGAGTATAATATTCTACTACTCGAGCACAACATGCTGGAACTCGAGTAATGAGCTACTACTCGAGTATAATATGCTATTACACGAGTACAACATGCTGGAACTCGAGTGATATGCTACTACTCGAGTAAATTATATTGGAACTCGAGTGGTTCATGCTGCACTCGAGTAGTCCGTTCCTATCTGCGTTCGGGCGCCGTTTTGAGAGTCAAACCTGTGTCGTATCAAAAAAAGTTAACATGAAATTTGTTCGTATCGACGAGATCTACAACTTTCATGTTGACCACTTTTCGATTTGAAGCCATATTGAGCCCCTATTTTCCGTTTTGATGCTAGAACTCGAGTGATGAGTTGCTACTCGAGTATAATATGCTGCTACTCGAGTAACATGTTGGAGCTCGAGTAATGAGTTGCTACTCGAGTATAATATGCTACTACTCGAGTACAACATGCTGGAACTCGAGTAATATGCTGCTACTCAAGCAAATTATGTTGGAACTCAAGTGGTTCATGTTGCCACTCGAGTAGTCTGTTCCTATCTGCGTTCGGGTGCCGTTTTCAGGGTCACTACGGTGTCGTATAAAAACATAGTTAATACGAAATTTGTTCTCTTGATGAGATCCATAACTTTCATGTTGGCCACTTTTCGATTTGAAGACATATTTAATCTCTATTTTCTTTTTCCGCGCACACGCTCGTAAATAGTCCATTTTTTGACAAAACTTTATATATATATATATATATACAGACGTATACTTAGAATTAGAACCGTCCCCACTCTTCCTTTAGGACTTCTTCTTCTTCTTCTTCATTGAACCGAACCAGAACTTAAAAAACAAGAGGACGGGGATGGCAGAGCGTGAGATTTCGTGAACCTTCCAGTCTCCGCCGACGGAGCTCCGGTGCTCGAAATCTTAATTCGAGCATAGATTTAAAAAGCTCTCGGCGAGATTTACATCACTATGGTAATTTATTTCGAATTTTTTGAGAGTTCTCGTTAGTGTTTTTTGGCCCTAACTTCTCTTTCGTCCACTTTTGTTCAGATTTCGGCTTCTCTCGTCTCCCTTAGACTCGATCTGCGACGAGGTGTGATTTGGATGCTTTCTCTGGTAAAGCCAAGGTAAAAGTGACACATTTCCTATACTTTTCTTTAAGTTCACTTGGTAAGAATTTCATCTTATATTAATGTTCCTGTTTCTTTTAGAGTATAAGATGTTAATACATTTTTAGGCTTACGCTTAGGGTAAATTTTTCGACGCCGTTGAGCGTAGGATGCATTGTGTTTAGTTTAGGTCAATTATAGGTCATGGTCTTCGATTTAGTGTTGTATTACTTAGGTGCTATGCCGATTTTTAGATGGTGATATTGGGGGTATGAGTGTTGGTTGTGGTTAGCATAGCACCCACCGGGAGTCCCCTTCTTTTTGTGAATCATCACAGTTGAGGTATGCTTAGTTTCTCCTTTCCTGGACTGTTGGGTTCTGGTTGGCCCGGTTTGGCCATGTTTGTGGACCACAGTACTGATTGTGAGACGGTTGATGATCCAGAATTGGGTTTAGGGCGCTTGAGGTCGTCGCCCTCTCCGGCCTACAACATAGTAATACCGCGTGTTGACGATCCACCCTCTTCCGAGACATATTGTGCTCTGTTATTTTCTTGTGGTTTATGCCATAGTTTGCTAAAATTTGCTGATTATGCCCAGACTTGTTCACCTTCGCACTTGGTGCATTCTTTTTAATTTATAGGTTACTATATTGGCTAACCTTTCTCTACTGATTTTATTTGGCTAATTGTTGATTTCTTTTTTTTGCATTCTTCCTCTTTGGTTGGGTTGGGTACACCCTCCTTTGTTTGTCTTACTTGCTTACCTATTCTTTGCCACTTGTTTTTTTTTCTTGCTTGCTGAGGTGTTCTTCTCTTGAATGCCTCAGGTTCAGGGCTGTAGCCGGTGGTGCGACTGAGTAGTTTTGTTGTTGGGTTTGCTGACGGTGCGTCGAGGTTGCGAGGTAGCTTTTGTTCTTTTGTAGTATGCTTCAGAATTGAGAACTTTTAGTGGGTTCGTGTCAGGTGTTTGACGCCCACTGATTGTTTATTATCGTTCTTGGATATTTGGCATGTTTCTAGTGTCTACTTTTGTGTTAGTAGTTCTTGCTCTCTAGGAAGGATTTTTGCTAGGATGCCTATAGGTATTTTCAACTATAAAAACCAACTGTTATTACTATATCATGCACATCATGTTTTAAAACTCTAAATCACTATATTTAAATACCGTACAAACTACTTTGACATCATTACTATAAATTTAGTGTAATGCATGTCTTGAGTTTTTTTTGGGATGCTAGACTCATGTAGGATGTCTAACCTGTTTACTATAGTATTTTCTGTTGTGTTTAACTACTTTTCTTCTAGTGGACTTTTGAGCCACTAAGCCGAGGGATACGGCTAATTGCCTAACTTTAAATAAACTTCTTCAATAAAAATTTAAATCATATTTTTAGTATTGAGTCGGAATGTTACGTGAGCATCTGCAGTTATCCCTGCTGACGTGGCATCATGATGCGCATTTTCCCTTACTCTGATATTTCATCGTTGTGGTGAAAATGCGGGTTGTGACAATCCCTAGTTCGGATTTGGGCAAGGTTTACTATTAGGTTGTTGACCCTTCTTGTATATCCTAGGGTCATTTTGTTTGATATAGGTCAGTCTGACTAGGTTAGTCAATCTTTGATCAAGCACTCAAAAGAAATCAGAGTTCCAGACATCGAAGAATGTCAATCACTAAGAGTTCAGAAAATTAGTTTGAAGTTCTTCGAACTCAGCTCGATGATCGTCGATCGCAGATCGTCGAACTCAGAGTCCCTACTCTGAGTTGAGCTCGACGAACATGGAGCTCAGGTCGACGATCTTCTCTCTTCTCTCAAGTTCTCAGCTCGACGAACTTCAATCTCTAGTCGACGAACTTAGAGCCTAGCTTTGACAACTTATTTTTTCTAGATCAACTTTCTCTGATCTCAGCTCAACGAAGACGATTTCTCAGCTCGACGAACTTGGAGTACAGGTCAATGAAATCTGTTCTGAGCTCGACGAATTCTGTCAGTTCATTATTTTTACTTCTCTACAGTTAATTTCTAGATTGACCACGGCTTATATAATATATTATTGCATATATTGCTCTGAGTAATTAATTGCATATATTCTTATGAATATAGCATTCATTGGCAGCATTAATTACTGGATTTCATAGAGTTAATATTCGGCTTAATAACTAAGATAGTTAAGGAATTAATTTATTGCCCTTCTAGCCGTTTGTTCGAGTTCCAAGATTTCAGCAATTAATCATGGAGTAGAATTCAAATTCAGAGATATAATTTCTACAGGAAACATAAAAAGGAGAAAAGAATTCACTAAGTATAGCAAACACAACAGATAAAGAACAAATTCTTTCAGTCTGTATACTCATATAGTCTTCATCAATCTACAACTCTTCACCAAGCTTTTAGAGACATCAAAATACAATCAGTCCAAAAGCTTTTGGAGTTCATCAAATAAGACCTACACCAGCAAAGCTTCCAGCAAATTCCTGAACAATATTCATCTCAGGGGGAGCTTTGACATCATCAAGCAATCCACTAAAGTCTTCTCACTTATTTTGAGAAAGAGAAGACAATATCAGATTTTTCACCCCACTGTACACAGAGTTTTAACTACCTTCAAAAGTTAACCACCTGGTTTTTAAGTCTCCTTAACAAAAGACTTTGATTGGTTTTGGGCACCTGATCAAAAGCCTAAAGGGTTGTGACATCTCCCTTAAAATAGATCTTGTGGTGATATGACACCTGAGCAAAAACCTATTGGTGACAGGGAAGCTGATCCAAAACCTGTAGTGGATTCCTACTATGGTTGTAGAAGAGTGGATGTACCCAAGTTTAGGGGAACCACTATAAATTTCTTGTGTCGTCTGGATTGCTTCATGTTTTCTTATTGTTGTATGTTGTGTGTTGTGTTAGTTAGTTTTTTATTTCCTGCACTTTCTTAGATATATATATATATATATCACTATTTTTAATTCCGCTATAAAAAACTATAAAGTTTTTAAAATACTCTATTCACCCCCTGTAATGACCACTTTTTTGTAATGACCCGGGTTTAGGCGCACTAAGCCGCCCCACGGCATCTCCGGCCTACCAGCAGCGCGGGTTTATAGCTCAGAGGCCCACCGCACCTTGCCTGGCCGACGGCTTGTCTTATCCACAGCACCACGGTAGTAAGCCTAGACATCAAGGCCTGTAGGGCCAATTCACCCCAACCAAATCTCCGCGCATATTTATCAGCAGCGGTAGGTTGTTGTCACGGGGTCTCGAACACACAACCTTGATAAGAGAGTTTTATTACCATTCCTCATCACCAACTGAGCTGCAGCTCAATTGGTGATGAGGGCTATTGAAGGTGCCTTGTTAAGGAGGTGCTGGGTTCGAAACCGGACATTCTCAAAAACTCGCTGTGCTGAGAAACAGACCGGAGATGAGTTTGGGTGCTACGGGCTGCATCACTATAACGTCGCTTGGTATCGGCGAGCGTGCCGTGGGCCGGGTCGTTACATAAGAGTGCACTTTTTGTAACGACCCGACCCTTTAGGACAAGCGTTGTCGGCCCAGGCAAGGGTGAGGTGGGCCTCTGAGCTCTAAACTCGGGCTGCTGGAAGGCCGGCGATGCTGTGGGGCGGCCCAGTGGGCCTAAACCCAGGTCATTACACCCCTCCCCTCTAGAGTTATATAGATCTTTCCTTCAATTGGTATCAGAGCATATCTGATATTACTTTCAGAGGAGGACGTCCTCTCCAAGACTTTTGAGGTGGAGAATGATATATCCTCATCATTTTCCTATTTTTCAGCTCATTCTTGGAGTACCTCATCCAGTGTGGAATATCTTGAGTGAGAGGTACCCCATGTAGAATATAGTATGGAATATCTGCAGTTGATGAAGTAGATGAGCAACCTTAACAGGAGCCTTTTTCTTGAGCTTTCTTTTCATAGACCCAGAGTCTTTTGAATCATCTGACTCTGATTAATCATCAAATTCTTCTGCTGGCTGATTGTATAAATCATCTATCTGTTTAAATAATTTGTATGGTCATCTAACTATACTTCTGGTTGTGTATAAACATTATCTACAACATCTGCCACTTTCATATCTTCATTAAAAGGATCATCAAAATTTGGCAAAGGGGATTCATCCCATACAAAAGTGGGAGGGTAACAAGCCTGCTCCATTATATCAGTTACTATATTATCAATTATGTCAGTGTGAGGGACTGGAGTAATACTAGTAGAAACAACTTTGAAACTAGATCTAAGCTGTTCTAAAGTAATGGGATCAACAAGACCAGTATAACAAACTACTGCTTTATAAAGATTTTTTTCCAAAACTGGAAAACTAGAAATAGAACTATACAGAATGTCAAAATCTGATAATAGAGACAGAAATTGACTGTGAGATGGATAAACACATCACTAATAGGAATAACTTCTGAAATAGCTTCTTCTTTTGCATCTTCAATTGAAATAACTTCAAGCATTTCTGAATCCTGACTTTCATCAACCACTGCTGCTGTTGTAACTGCTTCTGTAATTGCTGTGACTGGAACTTCAGTATGAGGAGCTTCTTCGTAAAACATCTCCCCCTACCTATATCCAGGGAGACCTAAATCTAGGCCCCAGAAGGGGGGACAGATTGAAGAGAGTCAATCCTAGATGAGAGGTTATAAATGGAAGCTATTACAGGAGCTAAAGATTCATCCAATAACTTCTTGATTTTGGGGGTAATGAAATCAAGAAGATTAGCAACAATGTATGAGCAATCAAAATACATATACTCAGGAGGATGCTGACCAGTTGCAGAGGATGGAATTTCAGTAGAAGAAGATGGTAGAGAATTGTTTGCATAGTTTGGACATAGGATTGATGACTGTGGTATAGTTGTAAGATTGATTAAAGGGGGAATGGTATCAGGAACTATTTCTTCCTGGACTGGTGAGTGTGGTGGAGATATATGAGGTAGAGCTGAATGTGGTGGAGATGAATGTAGTAGGAAGAAGTGAGGTTGGGATCAAAGTAACAGAGATGTAGGTGGTGACAGATGAATTTGTGAATCTGTATAAAATAAAGTGGATGGAATTTCTTCACTGAGACGAGGTGGTAGTGGTGACTGAGGAACATGGGAATCAACATGTGGAGTTGATGATGGAACTTGTTCAGGCAATGTTGTTTGTAGAGAAAATGATTTGGAAGGTCTAGGTGAGTGATGTGGAGATGGTGGAGGAGAAGAAACATGAAGAGCAGAGACCTCTTCTGGGGTGGAGAGAATGGCTGAAACAACCCTTATGCTTTCAAAAGCAACCCTAGAGGGAGTAGTCCTTGGAGGCTTAGGGATTACCCTCTCCCATCTTCCAAACAAGGCACAGGTCAGCCTCATGGAAGCATTGATATGAATGGTCTGAGATACCAAACATTCTGGACACTTTGCCTGCAGGAAAAGTCCTAAGATCCAGGCATAACTTACATCCTTCTTATTAATCTTCTTTTTAAATAAATCAAATAAAATTAATCCCAAGTTTATGGTCTTCTGATCTACCAGAGCACACATCAATAAGAATTGTTTCTGGTCACATAATCATGGGTAGAGTGTTTGCCCAGAAGCACTTTCCTAACACCATCAGCAAAAAACTTGTATTTTATAGAAAGATTCTTTTTCAATAGGTGGTTTGAGTTTCCCTGGGAATGAACGATTCTATCTAGCATAACTCAAATTCAAAACTAGATATTTCTATATCATCTCTCCATTAACTAATCCAAAACTTCAGAAAAAATTGCTGGGGTAAGAGAAAATTGATTTCCAGAGATTGAACCAGTAATAGTTGTAAGATAAGGAGTCTTTGCTGTATTAACACATTCTTTTATCTCTATGACTGGGAGTCTAATGTCAGTGATCATGACATTATGCAGTTGCTGAGCCTCAAATAGTTGTAAAATATCTTGAAAGATTTGATATGATTGGTAGGAGTCCATATCAATGTCAATTCCGGTATCAAACTTCATTACAGTGAGAGTCGCTTGATAAATCGCCATTTTCCTACAAAACAGAGATATCAAGTGCAAGGGAAATAGGAAATGTACATGATAATGTTCGATGAAACCAAATTATATGTTTTCAGAAGTTGAAAAGGCGAACTCCATCCGACGAAAAACAAAGCATCGAACTCAGTTCGATGAAAAATTTCACAAAAGAAATACAATTTGACGATCTCCGTTCGACGAAAATTTTGCAAAAATATTATAATTTGTCGAGCTCCATTCGACGGAGGTTAGAAATTCGTTGATCGACAAAAGTTTCATATTTCATCGATCTCCATTCGAAAAAAGATTTTCAATTCGTCGAACTACCGTTCGATGAAAAGTTGAAGTTAATCGATCTCAGAACAAAAATTAATTTAAAGACTCACTATCAATCACTCCTAACTGATTTAAGAAGAAAATGCATTTCTTTTCTTCTAAAGGTTTAGTGAAAATACCTGCTCTTGGAAAATGAGTAGAAATAAATTCTAATTTAATTTTATTTTTGTCTATATTGTCTCTTATAAAGTGATGCCTTATTTCTATATGCTTAGTCCTACTGTGAAGGACTGGATTCTGTGCAATTAATATTGCACTACTATTATCACAGAAAATAGTTGAATTATTTAAGTTATAACAATAATCTAATAGTTGATTTTTAATCCACAAAATCTATGAACAGCAACTACCAGCTGCAATGTATTCAGCTTCAGCAGTTGAAGTTGACACAGAGGTTTGTTTCTTGCAAAACCATGAAACAAGCCTATCACCAAGAAATTGACAAGTTCCTGATGTGCTTTTTTTGTCAACTCCACATCCAACATAGTCAGCATCTGTGAATCCATTAATTTAAATCCTGACTCAATAGAATACCAGAGTCCTAGATTAGGGCAACCCTTTATATATCTTAATATTCTTTTTACTATTGTAAGATGAGATTCTTTAGGGTTAACTTGGAACCTAGCACAAATACAAGTTGCAAACATAATGTCAGGTCTACGTGTTGTTAAATATAATAAAGAGCCGATAATAGTCCTATATATTTTTCTGATCAACAGGTTTGCCATGTTCATCATTATCAACTACAACATTGGTAGGCATTGGTGTTTTCAGAGTGGAGGCATCAGACATCCCAAATCTCTTAATTAGCTCTTTAACATATTTAGATTGAGATATAAAAATGTCATCAGGTGTTTACTTCACTTGTAAACCAAGGAAGTGGGATAATTCACTCATGCTACTCATTTCAATCTTTGAATGCATTATATCAGAGAATCTTTTGCATAGTTTGGAATCAGTAGAACCAAATATTATATCATCAACATATATTTGTACTAGTAACATTTTAGATTTATGATATCTAAAAAATAAAGTTTTATCAACCATGCCTCTACTAAATTTATTTTCTAAAAGAAAACTATCAAGAGACTCATACCATGCTCTTGGAGCTTGTTTAAGTCCATAAAAGCTTTGATAAGTTTAAAGACAAGATTAGAATGAGTTGGAGAGATAAAACCTAGATGTTGTTCTACATAAACTTCCTCTTTGAGTTCTCCATTTAGAAATGCACTTTTCACATCCATCTGATACACTTTGAATTTCTTGAATATTGCAAATGCAAGAAATATTTTGATAGCTTCCAATCTTGCAATAGGAGCAAACGTCCGATCATAGTCTATGCCTTTATCATATGAGTATCCTTGAGCTACCAATCTAGCTTTATTTCTTATAATAACTCCTTGAGTATCCAACTTATTTCTGAAGACCCATTTGGTTCCAATGACTAGATAATCTTTGGGTCTTCGAACTAAGTCCCAAACTCTACATCTTTCAAACTGATTGAGTCCCTCTTGCATTGCAATGATCCAGCAGGGATCTTATTATGCATCTTTTATGGATTGATGTTCAATCTGAGAAAGAAATCATGTATGCATTTGATCTTGATGAGTTGTTGCCTTGTTTGCACACCAGCTGATATGTCTCCAATCACTTGAGATCTAGGATGATCTCTAAGTGTGACAAAATCAATAGTTGGAGTTGGTTCTTCAACAACTTGTGTAGGTAATTCCTCTTGGGGAATGTCATTAGTTATAATATTTTCAGCACAGATTTCTGGATCCTCTTCATCGCTATCTATCTTCAGTATTTTGTTGAGTAGAATGTAATGCGTCCTCTTGTTTAAGGTTTAGTTCTTCTAACTTCTCACACAGTATAGGTACCTGAAAAGAATCTATTGTAGAAGTGTTCTTCTCCTTGTAAAATATGTTAGTCTCATCAAAATAAACATGAAAAGATTCTTCAATCATAAGGGTTGATTTATTAAAGATACCATAAGCCTTGCTAACTTGAGAATATCCAAAACATATTCCTTCTGCAGCTTTGGCTTCAAATTTTCTTAAATGTTTCTTATCATTATTATGTATGTAGCATCTACATACAGAAACTTTAAAATAATTTACTTTAGGTTTCTTATTCTTAAGTAATTCAAAGGGAGTCTTACCCGTTCAACTATGAATGAGACTTCTATTAAGAACATAGTTTGTTGTGCTTGCTACCTCTACCCAATAGGATAGGGGTATGTTAGCATCTGCAAGTAATGTTCCAGCAGATTCAATTAGTGTTCTATTTTTCCTTTTACCTACCCCATTTTATTGAGGAGTTATAGGAGCAGAAAAATAATGTCTGATACCTTCTTTCTCACATAATTCTTTCATCAGAAGAGATTGAAAATCAGTGCTATGATCACTTCTGATCAATACAATCTAAGTAGAGTACTCAATCTTGATATTCCTAAGAATGTCTGTAAGAACTTTGAAGTTATCTGACTTGTTTCTAAGAAAAAACATTCAAGTGAATCTAGAAAAATCATATATAATTACTAGAGTGTAAGACATTCCTCCAAACTTTGTATTGCAATAGATCCCAAAAGGTCCATATGTAGCAAATACAAAATTCTAGGTGAATCACTTTTAGAAATGGATTTAAAGCTATTTTTGGTTTGCTTAACTAACTGACATGTCCTAAAAGTACTTCCTTTTCATAAGAACTAGAAGGTAGTCCATTGATAAGGTTGTCCATAGATAATTTAGTTATAGTTCTAAGGTTTCTTTATCCTAATCTTTTATGTCATAATTCATTTGTTTTACTAATCTGATTAAACATGCAAATTTCAGATTTTGTAAAGTTGAAATTAACTAAGTAAATATTACCTGTCTAATCCCAGTTAAAATAATTTTGTTAGTATTGGCTGTAATAGAACATAAAGAATTGTTAAAAGATACCTGATAACCTTCATCACATAATGGACTAATGGAGATTAGGTTATGCTTAAGACCTTTCACATAAGCTACCTCCCTGAAGGTAACTTCTCCAACTTTGACATTCCCATAGCCCTTTGTCTGGCCATAGTTGGAGTTTCCAAATATGACTTTAGGTTCAAGCTTTATTTTTAAATCTTTTAGATTTTCTTTTCTTCCTGTCATATATTTTGAGCATCCACTATCCAAATACCACTGTTCCTCTATGGTAGGATAGTTTTTTTCCTGCGTTAAAATAAATTAGTAGTTTTTGACACAGGTTACCTTGAGTCCTATTTTTCTTTCATAATAAATTTAAATATAAGAACACTCAGGTTGATATCTACTAGGAGGAATAATCCATTGAGTAAAAGGATTTATAAATCTTTCCGTATGATTATTCTTGTGAAAAGAATTAAAATTTTTGTTAGAAAGTTTTGAGTTCGACGAATGATAGTAATTTTGTCGAGCTGTGTTCGACGAATTATAGTAAGTTCGTCGAGCTCCTTTCACAGAATAGTAATAAAAAAATTTTTTATTCATTGTTCGTCGAGCTCTGTTTAACAAATCATAGTGAGTTCGTCGAGCTCCAATCAGAGAATAGTTGTACTCAAATCTTGTGTTCTGAGTTTGTCGATCACAGTTCAGCGAAAAATGTTGATTTCGTCGATCTCGGTTCGACGAATTTTGTTGAACATGATTTTTGTGGAAATTTTTATTTTGTTTTTGGTTATTCTTTTGTAAAACTTCAGTATCTTTATCTTCTAATTTTTCTTTTCCTTTTGCAGAAATAAATTTTACTGGTGTAGTTAGAATGTTTTTCTATAGAGGTGAGGTTGACTGGATGAAGCTCCCAAGACAAGTTTAACATTTAGTCCGCCATTGACTGTGCTTGTGATATCCATCAGTTTGATGCTTCTCCCATTTAGAGATTCTTCAAACTTTTTAGCCTCACATAATTTGTGTTCTAGTGATATTAATTGTTCCTTAAGATTTTTCAAATATTCTTTAAGTTTAGAGTTTTCAGAAGACAAGTTGTCCATTTTCGTTAATTTATCTCTGAGAAGTTTTATTTCCTTCTTAGATTTTATCTGCATGAAGATTCAGAAACTGATTCACTCTAGGTTTTAGCTACAAAGTCTCTCACCTTCTTTTTGTGTTTACTGGAAGTGAATTTGTTGGAGTGCTTCTTCTAATCTTTCTCCTTCTACTTATCCTTCTTTTGAATTTTAGTACACTGTCGAATAATGTGTCCTAGTTTCCCGCAACCACAACAAACAATTTCTTTTTGATGGAGTTTTGTCATACTTTGGTTTTCTTGGTTCCTGGAAAATCTTTTTCTGAATTCCTTTTTGGCCATCTTGTAGAATCTCTTAGCCAGTATACTCATAAGCTCTTCATTTTCAGGAAGTTGTTCTTCCTTAGTTGCTTGGAAAGCAATGCTCTTTTCTTTCTTCATTGAGGGTGAAGTATTTTGTTCAGCTTCTCTGGTTTTGATGAGCTGCTCATAAGATTTAAGCATGACCAACAAGGTCTCTGTTGAGATTTCATTTACACTTCTGGCTTAGTTCTCCATTGCTTCTTCTTCAAAAATCTCTAAAACTGCCTTGTGAAGACAACAAAGTACTCATCAGAATGATTGCTGTCTGAGGTGTGACTAGCAGAACTTTCTGAGATCACTTCTGCAGCTTTCTTAGGAGGAGATAGAGACATCCTCCTGTCCTTTCTTGTGGCTTCTGCCCTGAAGGCCACTTAATTTTCTTATGGTCAACTTTAGTACTTTTCTCTTCCTCTTTTCTAGCCATGAGTTGCATTTCATAAGAAAGCAATTTGCCAAATAGTGTTGGAGGAGAGATTTCTGCCAGTCTGGCCACTTCCCTGATGGCACAGATCTTGGTGTCACAATCCTTAGTCAGAGATCTAAGGAATTTATCATTCAACTCATATGTACTAAAGACCCTTCCACATGACATTACTTCATTTACAATTCTGAAGAACTTCTTATAACACTCAGTGATGCTTTTTGATTTGCTTTGTCTGAAGCTCTCATATTCCTGATTAAGCATTGACTTTCTATCTTGCCTAACTTTTTCTGATCCCTCCATTTAGACTATCAATGTGTCCCAAATCTCCTTGGAGGTTTTACAGTGAATCAGATTTTGGAATGTTGAGTCATCTTTGACAATCACTATAATATTCTGAGCTCTCTTGTCCATAGTAGCCAAGATAATCTCATCCGTAGTCATTTATGAAAGTCTTTTGGTGTCATCTGATTAGCATCAAGAACTGAGACTTTCATTGGTATATAAGGCCCTTCCTTAACAGTTATATATATTCTTGGATCAGATGCTTCCATAAACAATCTGACCCTTTCTTTCTATATTCCAAAGATTTCCTTCCTACAGATGGGCAACTTCATGAAACCAAGTTCCTTATGATTTTCTCCTGAACCCATCTTTTCTAATTTATTCTGCCTCACATATCTTACTCAGACTGTTAAGTCTATCTTTGAGCAACCTCCCTCTGATACCACTTGAAAGAATTGGTTTCAAGATAACCTAAACACCTAGAGGGGGGGGGGGTGAATAGGTACAATTCCTTTTTACTCTAAGGCAGAATATTAATTCAGTTAATCAATTAGAATCAATCAGTTCTACAGCTACCACATAATAAAAATCATAAAATCACACACAATCACAGATGGCACAAAAATTTATCGTGGTTCCCCAAATGATGGGTACATCCACTTTCCCCTTCGCCTATCTAGTAGTGTGCTAGATTCGGTCTAACTTCTTCCTTCCTTCTCAGATCAACAGATCTTACAGCTCAGAACCTAGTCAAGGTTCCTAAAACTAAGAGTGAGTTCACACTCCTACAACTCAGGCAATTAAGCCCTACCTAAGCCTTCACCCAGGCCTACAACTCAGAGAATCAAATCGCCTACCTCCGGCACATAGCACTACCTCAGCCTTCCCAAGGCCTACAACTCAGAGATGTAAATCTCCTACCTCAGGCACTCAGCCCTACCTCAGCCTTTATAAATTTGGATTACAACTCAGATCAATAATGATCTTACAGAAAAATGATACAAAATAAGTTTTATCTTTCACCAACGTTGAGAGAGAATGGGTAGAAAGTTTTCTTGATTAGTTCTTGAAAAATCTGATTACTCAGAAATCAACCTATCTTTGGCTATCTTTAAAGCTTCTTGAATCTGAACACAATAAGGTTGAATTTCTTGAAGATGATCTTCAATCAGCTTCCTTCCTAAAATCCAGAAATTAATCTGAACTCTTCTTTGCAGATTAGTTCAGGATCTTCTCTTAAGAGGCTAGTTGATGCTAGTCTCTTTCTTCACTTGAATTGTTGGAGCTCTCTCTCTACAAATTCTTCTGAAGATATTTTGAAATTCTTCACTTATATCCACTTGAAATCTCTGAATGGATTTCTTGTGTATGTTGGATCTTCTGTTGTAATTGTGATTTGTGTACTTCGTCGTCTCTTTCAGTTGATAGTATCTATCTTTATGTAGACTTCATCCAATGTTACCGGCTGATCCGGTTGCTAACCAACTTCTGACAGATCTGACAGTTGCAGTAGACTTGTTGGTTATGGCAGCTGTCAAGTCTCCAGTCACTTCTTGAAACTTTGTCTCTGTCAGCAAAGTGTCGAGTATGAACTTCACATGAGTCGACACAAGTATACTAAGTGTCGACTCAATCCTTGGTGGTGTCGACACAGCTCTCATGGTGTCGACATTGCTACTCGACATAGCTTCTATAAGAATGTATCGACACAAGTCCTGTGTGTCGACACAGTCACTTCTTGTCTTGGCACAATTAACTTTGAAGAATTCTGATGTGTGTGTCGACACAGTTGATGTCGACTGAACTTTCTGTGTGTCGACACAAGTCCTGTGTGTCGACACAGTTGATGTCGACTGAACTTTCTGTGTGCCGACACAAGTAATGTGTGTTGACATAATTTCTTCTGGTGTCGACACGGCTTTTCCAAGTGTCGACACAATTGACACCAGGTGTCGACACAACCTTTCTCAAGTGTCGACACAAGTCTTCACAAGTGTCGACACAGCTTCTTCTGGTTTCGACTCATGGACTTATAAACTTTTCCTGCATATTCTTAACCTGCAAATGTAAACTCAAAACAACATCAAATACACCTTGATGTATATCACTGAGTTGGGTGAGGCTTCTCCAAATGGTACACATTTTCCAATGTACCCAACAGTCTTCGTAGCAAACTCTGTAGTCTCACAATCCAGGCTGTAATCCGCGGTTAGCTCCTTTAACCGCCAAGTTTTAACTCCAGGGCACTTGCTGAGAAAGACCGCATGAAAAGAACACTAGCCAGAACCCGGCTATCCATCAATACCTAACTGCGCTAACCGGCAGCGGTTACTATGGTCTGTGCGATCTGCCATCCTCAGATCGCCCCCTTCCACTTCAAAAATTTCAACATCTGCATTCTCCAATTGTCACTCCGATCTCCCTTTTCTGTTGACATCATCTTAAATTTCTTCGGGATTACTGACTTTGATACGCGTGATAACATGAAGGGAGACTCCTTTGTGGTCGAGCCTGTAGTCGTCCTCGTAGACCAAAAAGTTCAGTGGAATTGTTCCATATATAGTTCCCATTTAAATTCTCCACTTACTTCTTCAACAGGTTTATGGCTAGCTTATTGGTCGCCTTCACCTACTCATTACTATGTGGATGTTGAACATAGCCAAAGCATAGGTCCATCCTACCCTGCTCACAAAACCCCATGAGCTCGTGGCTCACAAACAAGGGGTCGTTGTCAATTACGATGGTGTGGGCACAGTGTCAACACGCGATTCCCTAAATGAAATTCTTTATTACCCGAGTGGTCTTCTTAGCGAGTGCTTTTGCTTCAATCAATTGGAGAAGTAATTGACCATGACCAGGATAAGCTATTGTTGCTTGCTAGCCTAAAGAAATGCCTAAGCTGGTCCATATATTCACATGATTACACACTTGGGTGTGCGACTAGGATCGACTATAAGGCTTTGGTGAAACAATGGTAAAGCTGAATTAAAGGAAGGGTAGGCACAACGGGGCTAGCGAGGATAAGATGTTAGGAACTGGACAAAGCTCAACCAGGCCAAAATGATGGCATACATCACGCTCAGGCTTAACTAACCATGCACCAGTGCTTCGAGTGTAGCTTAGGGCAAGTTCTTAGCCACCGAGAAAAATGATCCCTCCTCCCGACTCGAGCAATACGAGGGTAGTGACGGCTACACATATTCCTACACTACCGTTTGATTACTCCAGATTCGATACTTTTGAGTAGTACAAAAAATATTTACAAATAAGGAAAAGTATAAACCTACGAGCATAAAGAAAATTAAATCTATACTATTTCTACACACCATGAGTACTTGATTAGGAGCACTGCACGAGTTTCGAACTACTATATCCTAAAATCCTAAGCCAGCACCAATATTTTAAAGTTGGCATAAAAGAAATAAATTTGACTTGAGCCGAGCGCGTGCTTAAGATCGCGCTCAGGTGGGTGTAGGTCCACAACGCATACATGATAATATTGAAATAGAAAATGAAAATATACTTTTGGTATGAAAGTGCTAATAGTGCATGTGCATAGGTAACCCGCTTAACTCTCCCCCACAAGACTTAAACTAAACAATCTATCCAAGATTTGCAATAAAAACATAGAAATAAAATTTGAGGTAGACGTTACCCCATGCTCAACAAATGAGCATACCAGAAGATTGACGTTAATTTCAACAGAAAGTCCACAACCCAAACGAACTCAACCTATACAAGAGAATACCACCAACCACGCATACTATAAACATACAGTATCACCAGCATAATTGAGCTAATTAAAAGCAGGGAAATTGGCTTGTCTCCCATAAGCCACTTTTCTTTACGATCCTTAAGGTGGACCAAATGCGTGTATTAGCAGTTATCTAAATATTGTTCCGTGCCTAAGTTCAAAACGCAACAAAAAAGTCTAAAGTTACACACAGTATTAAGCAATAAATAAAACAAGAAAAAGCAGGAAAGGGGCCTCGGAGATCCTTCACTCCTCAGATGAACACTGACTTGTGATATATCCCCCCCAGTCACGCGAGATGAGGGCAAGTCAAAAGCTTTAGGACCTAGGGAAGACGAATCTCCCCCGCCCCTAACCTCTTCCTTCTCGCGAGGACGGGCAAAATTTGCGCCTTGCGCATGAGCAGTTCTTTTCTTTTCGGATTCACAGATGGGGATCGCCAGGGTGATATAACAACATCCAACAATTCAGCAGCATGCCTATCTTTCTCATCTGAGGGCATCCTTTCCTCACCAACGGCGGGTGAAAGATCAGCCCAATTCACCTGTTTAACAGTCTTACAAACTTTGTTCGGATAAATCGATGCTTTTAAATCAGTCTTCCGCACACTTTCTACAGCCGTGCTCAGCTCGTGTTTCTTCTCAACTGAATCTTTTTTCACGTCAAGTAACTGTCTCTAACTGTCCTTCAGCTAATTTCAGCGGTTCTGCCACTTTCTTAAACCGATCTTGCTCATTCGATAGATAACCTGTCTCAGCAGCACTAGATAAATCATTAGATAACCAAACATTCAATTTCAGAAGTTCTCCGGATTCTTTTGAAATTATAGGGGGAAGTGACGGTGGTAAAGTCAAATCAACCTTGGAAGCAAAGATGATGCCGCTCATATTAAATTGCAATGTAGTTTCACTAGATTTTAGGAATGGGACCCCTAAGATTGGTTTCAATGTATTTCCATGGGTCCTAACACCTGAAAGTCAGTGACTACAGCAGCCCCATTCAGAATCACTTCCACATCTTTAATCTCTCCATCGGTCTTTACTACTGATCCATCAGCTAACACTAGTGACTTTTGGACATCAGATTCGATATTTAAATAAGTTTTTCAACATCTAGCAAGGCAAGAATGTTGCACGATGATCCAAAATAAAATAAAGCTATCGTCTCCACTGCATTAATTTCACATTTAACAGCCATGACATTTTTATCACACTCCTCTGCATCCCCAACACTATTCCCTTGCTCACGGGATTCTTCTCTGTATCAGTTGGGAGGGTGCCGCGAGTACGCTTGGAGAACACTTTGGTCGGTTGCCCCAGTTGTGTTTCCAAGTTTCTCATGGAAGCGTTTGAGTGGCCATATTAGATTGGGCCAAATCCACAAACTTCTCCATCATTTCCTCCAACACACTCTTACGAGTCCCTTGAACGTTCGGATTATAACCCGTATGTAGCGGTTGCAGCTGGCTGCTAGGTGCTTGAGCATCAAATTGATGTTGGCCACCCTGCCACCTTTGACACGGAGCATTTTGATTCCCTGAGAAATTAGGATGATTTCTCGGGTTGGGATTATAAGAATTATTACAAGGAGCAGTGCGGTTTTTACTATTTATAAAATTTACATTCTCATCGAAAGTTATACCTGATGGATCAACAAAGGTCTCTCCAACAGTGCACTCATAAGCATGATGGTCGGGGTTACCACAACCCTGGTACGATATGTCCATAATCTGAGCTGGAGGGGGGGGGGGGGGGGGGGGTTTGGGCGATCTGGTCAACATCGTCTTTCCATCCAAAGTATGATGGCTCGCCTCAGCTTGCTGCACCACAGCATTTTGTTCAAACAAATTTCTCGCCCCTCAAGGGGCATTACTTTCGGCAGTCCAGTATGTGCTATGGGAGACAGTGTCGCGAAGTAGCCTAAAAGCCTCGTCAAGAGATAAGTTCATTATTATGCCTCGAGCTGCTGCGTCGATCATAGCCTTGAAATTAGGCTCAATAGCAAAGTAGAATATTTCAATTAAATTCCACGGCTCACAGCCGTGCTGGGGTCATCGACGCTATAGGTCAACAAACCCCTGCCATGCTTCTGATAAAGTTTCTTGGTCCATCTGGCGAAAGGTATCTATTTCTCTCCAGGAGTTCACAATTTTATCCACCGGGTGCCATTTAGCTAAAAACTTAAAAGAAAGATCCTCCAAAGTAGTAGCGGTCCCGGGCACAATGGTTTGGAGCCAGGTTTTGGCTTTGTCCCTCAGCAAAAATGGGAACAAACTCAGCTTTACTACGTCATCAGAAATACCGGCATAGCGGAATGTGATGCAAATCTCCGAGAACTCCGCCAGATGGAGGTGCAGATTCTCACTCGACAAACCAGAATATTGCGTATTATTTCGGATCATGTTCAGAATGGCGGGCTATATCTCGAAATGGTTGTTTACAATGGCCGGTCCGAAGCCGGGGTAAACACTTCCCGCAGTAGGCGTTGTGAAATCACACATTATCGTAATGCACGGTTGGACAACCTCTTGGCCCTCAATAACCCGTTCACCATGGCCATTTCCACCTTGGCCTAAATCTTCCATCCTTTCTTCAGCAGCAACAGCACGTAGGCGAGCTCGCCTCGCACGTGCGGTTTCAAGCTCACACACAAGATCTTCAACCCTATCACTGGATTTGGGATCTGCCATACAACACAAAAAAAACCTTTCAAAAGTACCAAAAACACTTACAAACTTTTCAAAAGAAAAATACACGCAACGGTTGCACTCCCCGGCAACGGCGCCAAAATTTTGATGTGTCGGCAAGTGTACCGATCGTAGTCAAGTAATAAAGTTGGGGAGTTGAATCCTTGGTTATCGATATCTCGAGCAGTGCAAGTAGGGAGTGTGATTTCGCTATTGAAAAAGTGATTGCAGGTGTTAACATAAAGAAAAGGAGTTTTGGTTTTGAGTTTCCTAACTTTAACACTAATAAGACTAATACGGGTCGCCATCACCGCGTCTCTTTGCTGGATTACTCAAGAGAGTAATATGAACGATGGATGAGCCAATGAGGGTCACAATCACCTCTTCGCCTCGCACGCTTCTAGCAATCGCTAGAACGATGGTATCTCAACAAGAACACGAAAAACTGAATCTCCGCAACACAATCAAGATCAAAGATATTACAACACATAGACATGCTGAAATACTTAAAATAAATAGTGTTCTTAAGAAACAACCAAAACACCACAAGTTCATAACAAAGTAACTACAAGAGGAGGGGGAGAAATGCAAGCAAACGCACGAAGGCTTTCCGAGATTCCCGGCCAGAGTCAAGTTTTGTCGGGCCTTGTCCGAGCTCGGTCTATGAATGATGTACGTGGTCCAGAAGTGCTGTCACCTCCTTCTAATAATCTGTCTTCTTCGCAAATAGTCGCTTGGTTAAATCTGTCCGGAGAACTCCACAGATGCAACACCTTATGAGCTTGAAACGGATCTTGGAGTTTGGAGAAGAAAATGGTGGCTCGAGATGAAGCGATTATAAGATTTTGGAGGGAGTAAGGTGTTCGGATCAACTCTCCAAGGAGGAGAGAGAAAATATCGACTGGAGGGAAGTTTTCCCGCTCAAAGGAGCAAAAAAGGCAGATGGGTCGTACTGGATCGGAACTCCCTCGGAACTGTCATCTGGAAGAAGAAATATGCGCTTTAAATAGAAGCAGGTCAGAAAAATAGGCGCGCACGGTTTGGAGCACGACAGTGTGCAAACCATACGATATTAACTTTCAGAACAAGCCTGCGGAAGGAGAAGCATTGACCCGTGCGTTCTAATCGCGCACGGATGTTTCCACCCGTGTGTGAAGGAAATCACACCGGTTGCAACAAAAAGCAGGAAATCAGGACAATACAGGGGAATCGTGCATTTTACTTGCACATGGGCTCTGCCGCCCGTGCATGAACAAATCACACGATTAACCACAAAATGGAACAAACAAAAAAACAAACAAACAAGAAAGTTATAAGAAAACCGTGCGTTTCCTTTGCGCATAGTTCCGAAGAAACCGTGCGTTAACCCTGCTTGATGATCGTCGGGCTCAGCTCGATGAAATTCGTCAAGCTCTGCTCGATGTTTCTCCTGAACAATCAAAATGCACCATCAAGAAGAATCGTGTGCTAAGAAAACGCATGACCGTGCATTTTCCTCAAATCAAAATTCATGGCATGGGGAAAACGCACCACCTGCACAACAATGAAACCAAGCTAGAGCACAAGCTCCCAGCACCAAAATACAATCAAAATCAAACAGAAAGAGCCATGGGGAGCACCATGTGCATACCCCCAACAACAGAATGCGCAATTGCACACCCTTGGGCCAGAATAGTGCACAAAATGGTCATATGCCGGACGATGCAAATATAACCGATAACCGATTGAAATGTTGTGTACGAGTGAGAAAACAAGCACAGATGAGTCTGAAAAACCCTATAAATAATGGACTCATCCTGTCCTCTTGAAACACCTTTCGAAAGGGTGGCCAGATCGACCACCCTTGCTACATACTTCTTTACATTTCTTCTTCGAAGAAGAGCCAGATGCCCTAGAGCTTCCATCCTCATCACCTTTCATCTTCTCTTTCCTTGCCGCAGCACATCGATTCTTGGCATTTTCAATCGCCTCAACTTTCAGAGTGGCTTCCACTGGCTCAGCATAGCTTTCAGCTCTATAAGTGCATGCTAATTGTTGGACATCGCTTCTTAATCCTCCGAGAAAACGCTTCACTCTTCCTGCTACTGAAGCTACCATATAAGGAGCAAATCTTCTCAAATTACAAAACTCAATCTCATATTCGCTTACTGTGAGCTGTCTCTGCATCAAATGCAAGAAATTATTCATCAGACGGTCCAACTGGACCGAGGGTAAGAACTTCTTAAGTAGCATCATCTTGAAGGACTCCCAAGAGCATCCTTCCTTCAAACTTTCCTTTTCCTAAATCCACCAAGTCTTTGTCAGGCCTTTCAGCTGGTAGGCCGCAATCATTACCTTCTGGGCTTCAGCAATCCCTAAATACGTGAACATCTCATCGATAGTGATTATTGAATCATCCAAAACCATAAATTCGACACTCTAGTCATAAGTGGGAGGTCTCAATCGCTGGAAATACGATATAAGGTTCATCTCTGGTGGTAACATCACTGGGGGTACCAGAGGAGCAGGATTAGCAGGTACAACTTGAACCGCAGTAGAATGTTGCGCTAAGGGTTGCTGTGCAGTTGCGACAGACAACAAGGACTGAATCTGCGACTGCAATGCAACTAACTGCCTTGATAGAACCTCATTGCACTAACACAGACTATCGATCAACGCATCACTCTTTGCACCTGATGACTCACCCTCTGACTGGGGAGTCGATCTCATCGCAGGATGCCTTGGTGACATTTCTAAAAAAGGTAACAAACGACTCGTCAAAAAAAACCTTGATTACAACTAGGAAACACAACTAGTTCAGGCCATACTTAAGACATTTGCTTATGCTATAACTTGCTCTGGGATTTTATAATGATTTTATGTCCTACTTAGGATGATATCCTTTCATCCTATTTACTCATGTACCTATGATATAAATACATGAAAACTTTATTCTTCTTTAAAATCATGTGTGTACATGTGTCGTCATGTAAACATTAAGTTAGCATATGTGCATATGCGATGATATGTTATGTATGTAGTGCTATGCATTCTAAAAAGGCCTTAATGCATGCATGAGTGGCGTACACATGAAATGTTATGCATCTCATACTACATAAGATCGCATGCAACGAGAAAAGGAAACGTGCTAATGGGCACTCATGTAATGATGGTTATGCATCCTATACTACTTAACCGTCACATGTAGCCTCCTATGGTGGATCCATATACAAATACATATTATGCATCCTATACTACATAATATTCCCTGTATACATCTTATCATGTTATGAATGTAGTGACTATGCTTCAGTTAAGACGTACTGATGATACATCGGTGTGTGTATACAAATGAATGAAGGGAAACAACATAAACGAAATTGGCTGGTTCGACCAACTTATCAAACCAACCTCTCTCTGATACCAACTGTCACAACCCACATTTTCACCGCCAAAAAAAGAATATCAGAGTAAGGGAAAAATGCGTGTCATGATACCACGTCAGCAGGGGATAACTGCTGACGCTCAAGCAAAACTCCTACTTATCCATAAAGAAAAATTCTTTAAGTTATTTAAAGATAAAATCAGTTCAAGTATAGTAGTTAGTCGTATCACTCGGCTTAGTGGCTCATCTAGTCCACAAGAAAAGTAGTTAAACGCTGCGGAAAATACTTATTTTATCAGATTAGGCATCCTACAAGAGATAGAGGTTCCCAGAGGACACCTCATGGTATGTATGTTCTTAGTTTATAATAGCACTAAAAGTAAATTTTTTATGGTCGTTAAATATAGTGATTTAGTATTTTAAAAGCATACATTGCATGAGGTAAAAATAGTAGTGTTTGTACTTGAAAATACATGTCATGCAATCCTAACATAAAATATCCCAGAGAGCCAATAATCTAAACACATAGAAAGAAAACTAGGCAGCTAGCAAGTATCCAAAATAACAATCCTATGGGAGTCAACAAACTGACACAAACAAACATAAAACAAAGTATGTCTGAACTAGTAAAGTAAAAAAAAACAACAATCTACCTCGCCACGACGAGGCAAAACCACAACCAACAGAGCTGCCCAGGAACTCCAAAACCAGCATATCTACCAGCTATAGCTCTAATCCTGAGGCATTACAAAGACATAACATCTCAACAAGAATGTACAAATGATGGCAGAAAGTAAGCCAAAAGGTAAACAAAGTCAAGGGCTACCAACCCAAGACCAAAGAAAAATATTTAAATAAATTACAACAGTAAGGTACAAAAGACAAAATAGAACACTTACGTGAAGCGTCATGTACACTAAAAGCACCGCAAATGCACAAGACTCTAAGGAGAAAAGGGGGTCATGATTAGTTCATCAGGAAGAAAAACAAACCCCTATTAGCCACCTATGGTCAACTCTACCAAAAACCAAAATGTGCACGGTGGCCAACCTCGAAGATAATTTAACAGTCTAATTGTGGGGGAGACTGGATACTTCACCATACACTGCAAATGCCTAAACACCTAGTAGAGCCCAAAAAAGTATTAATAGGGAGAATAAACGTTGCGGTAGTGGTTTCGTCCACAAATAACACCCGCAACAAAGGAAACCCAAAAGTAAAAAACCTTAATGACCCGAGTTTAGAGCTTAGAGGCCCACCACAACCCTTCTTGGCCTGGCGGCATGTCACTACCCACGGACGTCGCCATGATGGAAACCATGATATAAGTCTCAAGACAACAATGGCACATCAGATTCTAGTGGACAATTCAAGATTAGGACCGGTTGAACAACCTTTTGGAAGAATTTACAAACCTAAACTAACTCTAACACATCCTACTTAAATGTTGAGGAACGTTATAAGAGTAAGATTTAACCACATATAACACTTACAAGATTAGGTAACAAAATCAAGAACATGGTGATTATAAACAAAACTAGACAAGAGATATAAATAGCACTAAACATCAGCAAGTTATTAAAAAAATCAAGATATCAAGAAGTTAATAATTTCTGCAAAAAGAGGGAGATAATAATCACTTGTCTTGGTTTTACCGGAAAAATTCTTCAAATCACTCATTGTCATAGATCGGGCCTAAAGAAGATGAGGGAAGTCGAAATCTAACAAGAATGGCCAAAAATAGAAGTTAGGGACGAAATCCCTCGCGAGAAAAACTTAAGGGATGGTGAAGATTTTACCCCGATGGCGAAGCTCTCCCTGAGAGCTTTCCGGATCTATGATCGGTTGGAAATTTCGACCAACAGAGCACCGTCAGCGGCCACCGGAAGAATCACAAAAAAACTCTTTCTCGCTCGCTCACGTCGCTCTAGTTTGGGAGATGAACATGAAATTCAGTCTAAATGAAGGAGGAAGAAGAAGTATACATATATATACTAAGGGTAATATTAGAATAACAACATATAAGAAAACGAATCGGTATCGGTTGAACCGGACTTCTCGAGAAGAAGGTAAGGGTTTCTCGAGATCAACCAGACCATTCTTGAGAGCAAAGTAGCCCTCGAGTACTAGAAGATTCTCTCGAGTAAAAAAAGCAATTCTCTAGAAGAAGGAGGCTTTCTTTAGTACAAAAGACAGGAATTCCCGAGAACAGATAAGCACAAATCGAGAACTAAGAATGGATTTCTCGAGAGCTGAGAAAATAATTCTCGAGTGGAAGACATGTCTCGAAATTGGAAGAAGATTACCCGAGTAGGAGGGGCAGGCTTCTCAAGTACATGGTGATGTCTCGAGAAAGGAAGATGACTTCTCGAGAACATTTCACACATCTCGAGAACGACCATGCGGAACTCGAGTACAAAAAATTCTTCTTGAAAACAAGCAGGAAGGAAAAATCCGTACGACGCTTCGTCGTGCTCAGCCCGACGTTCATCGAGCTCCGCTCGAAGTTTGTCGAACACAAAGGAATAAAAACCCATTCGACAAAGTCAATTCGAAATTCATCGAATGCAAGGCCCGATCGATGAATTCGGCTATAAGTTCGTCGAACCCATAACTCAGAATCGCTCAACGCATTGTCGAGCTCAGCTCGACGTTCGTCGAGCTCCGCTCGACGATCGTCCACCTCCATACAGCGCCCAAAAATTTCGTATAATAAAATTCAGTTCGACGAAAACCATCCCCTTTAGAAGGGCTTCCCGAGAATCAAAACAAGGCCAAGGCTTTATTATAATAATTATCATATTCAGATAGTTGAACAGGGAAATATGAGTTCAAAACAGAGGCCCAAACGCGCCGAATCAAATGATTTAAACAGGGAAGATAACCATAGAATCTGACTTACCATTCTTGAGACACTATCATCAAAAGCTATCACAAGCAAAAGAAATCACCACAAGGGTCCAACCACGGCCGAGACTCCAAAATGCGCATATCACAACAAAACTGGATGGGACCAAGGCATCAAAACCTCATCCTTAATATTCCGGAAAACATTTCAACCCATCAAATTCCCAAAATCTGGATAAACAGGCTCAACAGACGAGAAAACGCACAAACGGTGCAGCGCCATCAACAAAACGAAAAAGGGTAACTCCCTGACATCATAATTATGATGTCTACAAACCAAATAATAACATCGGAAAATCGGGGGCATTATAGTTAGGCTTCCATCTAGTTGGCTGGGTTGGGATCCCCGTTGGACGTCGTTATGACCCCGGGGCTGAGTACGGTTGATGCTCAACACCTGCCAGCAGGCTCTCACTTAGCTGATTAGGCTGGTGATAGAGCCCGGAGGTTGGCCAAAGGAACATCATCTCGATCTGGGTTAGGTGTGAGGATGCTCCCGCTGTTAGGCTTCCATCTAGCTAGCAGGGTCGGGATCTACGTTGGACGTCATTATTACCTGAGGGCTGATTCGGTTGATGCTCAACACCCACCATCAGGCTCTCACCAAGCTGATCGGGCTGGTGGTAGCGCCCGAAGGTTGACCAAAGGAACATCTTCTCGCTCTGGAGTTAGGTCCTGGGATGCTCCCGCTGTCAAGCTTCCATCTAGCTGGCAGGGGGGATCCTTGTTGGACGTCATTATGACCTTGGGGCTGAGTCCGTTGATGCTCAACACCCGCCATCAAGATCTCACCTAGCTGATTGGGCCGGTGGTAGAACCTGCAGGTTGGCCAAAGGAACATCTTCTCGCTCTGGGTTAGGTCCCGGGATGCTCTCGCTATTAGGCTTCTATCTAGATGGCAGGGTCGGGATCCCCGTTGGACGTTGTTATGACCCAGGAGCTGAGTCTAGTTGATGCTCAACACCCGCCGTCAGGTTCTTACCTAGCTGATTGGGCAGTGGTAGCGCCCGGAGGTTGGCCAAAGGAACATCTACTCGCTATGGGGTTAGGTCCCGGGATGCTCCCGCTGTCAGGCTTCCATCTAGCTGGTAGGGCTGGGATCCCCATTTGACATCCTTATGACCCTGGCGCTGAGTCCAGTTGATGCTCAACACCTGCTGTCAGGCTCCCTCCTAGCTGATTGGGCTGGTGGTAGCGCTCGGAAGTTGGCCAAAGGAACACCTTCTTGCTCTGGGGTTAGGTCACGGGATGCTCCCACTATCAAGCATTCGTCTAGCTGGCAGAGCTGAGATCCCCATTGGACATCGTTATGACCCTATGGTTGATTTCGGTTGATGCTCAACACCCACCGTCAGGCTCTCACTAAGCTGATTGGGCCGGTGGTAGCGCCCGAAGGTTGGCCAAAGGAACATCTTCTCGCTCTAGGGTTAGGTCTCGGGATGTCCCGCTGTCTGGCCTCCATCTAGTTGGTAGGGCCGAGATCCCCATTTGACATCATTATGAACCTGGTACTGAGTCTGGTTGATGCTCAACACCCGCCATTAGGCTCTCACCTAGCTGATTGGGCTAGTGGTAGCGCCTGATGGTTGATCGAATGAAAGTAAGACCCTTGTACCAAGGCTATCAGGAATTGCTTTTGATCTCAGGTTTTCACCCAGCAGGCAGGGTAGGGGATCTCAGTGGACAAAGTTTTCAAGACGAGCCCTAGACTAACCTCATCAATAAAATAGATCCGGAGGCTATGGTTTTCTTTGAAGAAGGGGTAAGATCTCGGAAAGATCTCGCTAAATAAGGGAATCTCCCAGGGCTGAGGGAAGGTTAATGCAAGTGCCGAGAGATCGCTCTCGCAAGACCAAGAATCTACATGCGCATGGACTAAAAGGTCTAGAACGGCATGAAGTGTAATCCTAAGAAAAAAAGTCAGCCTAAGGGGTCACGAGATGTTTCGGACCCGAGCTAAGCGAGAGAGCAAATCAAAAGCATTTCAAAGTACCACGTTACTCGACATCACGAAGAGTAAAAAGAAGAGGTAAGAATTTTTATAACAATGTATTTCATTTATCTAAAAGTTTTTACATTGTGAAATAGGGGTTCAAGACCCAAAAGAAAAAGTACAAGCGAGAACAATATAAAAAGGAGGGGCGAGAACCTCAAGATGACGAGACCGAATACTCGCTCTCATCAGAATCCTCATCCCCGCTCAGTACGGGCTTAGGAATGGGCTGGAAGAGGTCCGACATCAAGATCTCGGTCATCACCTTCTTGCTGTTGTTGTTGAGGAAGCCTGTTTGTTGCAGCATCATCTGAAGCAAGTACCTAGCTCCCATGATGGCATGTTCTCGCATCATCAGGTCAATCTCATGTTGAGTATGTAACAGGGCCTAATTCTTTGCTCTGGGGAAGGAGCAATCAGCGAGTTGATCCACTGCTGATTTTGGGCCCTTATCCACCAATTCTTGTCCTCAAGGCGGACAATGCGTGCGTCCTTCACAACAAAGGTTGCGGCATCCTGCAAAATTTCCAAGGATCAGGGGAAGAGTAAAAAGTTCGGCGAATACACAAGCATGTGAGAAGATATTTACCACTCCCGCCTCTCGCAGGGCGAGATCCTTCTAGGAGGCCACGAGCTCCTCGTCGAACTTTTTGACCTCCGAGATGAGCGAGGATCGCGCCATGCTAACTTCCACCAGTTGTCACACAAGGTGGATGCTACGGCGCGCTGACATATACGGGAGCTTGAGGGCGGGATATTGGGCCCGTAAGCTCTCATAGGCGAGTGACTTCGTCAACACTCTATCATAATAGGCGGAATTGTCCCGCCCATACATTCCGAATGCCAGCGCATAGGCCTGGCCCGAGATAGTGTCACCCTCTTGCCAAGAGGGGGGCATGTTGGATAAAGAGGCCTTGTTGGCATTTCGATCCTACACTAACACGGGCTCTTCCCTATCGTTCAACACATCTTCTCCTAGACCAAAGTTCCTATGGTCCCTTGGTTCCGGCTTCTCCTATGTCGAGGTCCCTCGGCCTCTCCTGCCCTCTTCACCACACCGCCGACACCGCTTTTAGGAGAGTCAATGATGATCTCCTTGCCCTTGCGAAGACCAGTGGCGGTGAGCTTCTGGGCAGCCTTGGGCTTCTCGACGGCTTTTAGCCTCTCTTATCCTTTGCCTTCTCAATGGCGGTTGCCGGTTTCTCGAATAATGGTCTCTTAGGAGGAGGCAGAGGAGCCGGTACATTGAGCTTCCACTTTTACCACTGGATCCCGACAACAGCTTCAAAGGTCTCGTGTAGGCCGTAGTAGCAGCCTCAGCACGGGCGAGCTCACATGGGGGGACGACATTTTTGGCGAATGGAGGATTAAGGGAAGATCTTGCACCCCTGCATGAATAATAAGTTAGAAAAGTTTTCAAAGTTCATGACCCTGAAAAGGTGAATGCATTCCTTACCCTCCCTGGAGAGAACTGGGAGAAGCATGTCGACGTTCCTCCTCAGGAAGATGACGTCGAAATCCTTCCCAAGAAGGAATTGGTGAAGGTTGGATTCATGGCCGCCGAGACTTGGGGGGGGGGGGGGGCGATAGGTAGACTCTTCTTGCTGGACTGGCGAGAGGGGGAGGTTTCTAAAATCGCCGGAGATGAAAATGAACTTCTTGACCCAGTTGTGGTTCTGATTGGCGAGACCCTTCGCTATGGAGTTGGGGTTTAGCTGTGCGGGAACTACCCCAATGTAGCGGAAGGCCTGGCAGATCTCGGGCCATAGCTGGAGGTAGAGTCCAACTTCAAAATGTTTGGCGAAGATGGCGAGTTCGACCAGCGAGAAGTGGTTGATGGCTTCGTTATCCGATGGATGTTGCATGGTGAAGCCCGACGTGATGTAAAGGTTGACTATGGAATGATAGTCTTCCCTGGACATGTTGTAGTTGACGAAAGCGTAGTCGGCGAATGCCACCGCACACTTGTTCCTGTCATCCCCTTCTCCTGACAGCTCGCCTAGAAGAACAACAAAAAGAAAAGCGTGAGTACACTGAAGACGAAGAGCGGAAAGTAATAGCTATTGAAGGTGGTGATTAATGTGGTAGGTGTACTCCCTATTTATATGAAAAATTTGGGCTAGAAATTACCCTAACATAAAAAAGTGCAGATAGCACATTCAGAGATCTCGCCCCAGGTACTACTTGGGTCTTAGTCGAGATTCAACACTATCTCACTCGCACCACAATTTCAAGCATGGGGAATAACATAAATAAGAGCATCCGCGAGAACAAAATACATGTATATCTGCGACAAAATACATGTGAAGAAAGCGAGATCAAAACAATATACCACCATAACGCACTGTCAGCATTCGGCGTCAAAGCCGACAGTCATTATTACAGAGTTTATAAAATAATAATAGGAGTGGGAGATGAGTGCCAGTAGGCCCACCAGGGGGCCATCTTCACCATCCCCAACCTCCCCTTCCCGCTCCAGACATAGATTGCACGTAGTGAATAGAGCAAATCTTCCGAAGCTCTCACTGAGCGAGATGGAGCTGATCTTTGGCTCGTGCAATATGAAGACCGGGATATTCGATCCCGCTACCAACCTCTCCTGACAGATTAGCAACTAATTGTGCATAACCATTCTCTAAGCTAAGAAGCCTCTCCTCAGCAGATTCCTGATTCTCCCGCACACGATTGGCGATCCCGCGCAGCAATATGGATTATTTTTGGAGTACCTCTGTAACACCCCCTATCCGTTGCATAGCATATAGCAGTAGGTCCGGTCGGGGCCCGATGCCATATACCACAGATAGACCGGGTGGTTACTCAATGGAAACCATCCAACCAATCACAACGTCCTACACAGAGCATTCTAGCGGAAGCAGTTTAAATAGTTGCAAATAAAAGAACCCAGCATCAAGAATGAATGTCCACTATCAAGCCAAAAAGGAATGAAGTACATACACAAGTACTGGCCTTAAGGCCTTACAAATGGTTTACTCATATTACATGTTTTCCATACCACGGCACGCAGGCCGGTCATACATGAACAAAAGCAAGTAAAACACTCCAATTAGGCCTTCGAGGGCCGGCTTCGCAATTTGGGCTTTAGCCCGCTATTGACCGCTTGGTCCAGCAACACCTGCAAGCACAATCCACCGCACAGTGGCAAACAAAAGCAACGGTCAGCAATGCTGACCAAATTATAACGATCACGCCCCCAATTTGGGGCGACAATGCTCCTTCCCTGCACTTATTAGCATAACCAAGAAGTATCTATATATACATTGCATCATAGGCGTTGGCACACACGGCCACACACCCCGTGCACTCAGGGCACATTCTCAGTGAACGGTCAATGTCACGTCAATTTAAGCCATAGATACCCCGTCTCACCACCGCCACTTTGACGGCCACACTATGAGCATTTTTCTTCTTGGCATGGGTCACGTCAATTTAAGCCATAGACCGCCGAAGACCATCATCTATACCAACGACTCTAACTGAACAACATAGAACGGGTACGGTTCCGCCTAACCCGTGCTCACATCGCAATGACAATTTAAGCCATATGCGCGGGTCAAACTTCTCCCGAGGCCCGTTTCCATTACACAAAATCACATAACCCGGTTATGTTCAAGTTGGCTCCTAGGCCACCAAGTTGGCAGAACAACGCATCTGCCCAGTTTTCCGGGTGCACCTTGGGGTTAATCCCCAAGGCTCCCTATTGCAATCTACCACATAGAAAACCCGAAAAACAAACATTCGCACGGAGTCTTCTCCGGCCTTTATGCAATGCAACATCACCGATCCAGACCAACTTGTCTGGGTAGGCTTCACACATCATCCCTATGTCCGTTATCGAATACGGACTCTAAATAACGGGATCTTTGCATATCTACCAGAAGGAACGCCTCCAACTCACCACAAACTCGCAAGATCGGGCTTCATATGCAAATGAAGGAGAGTTTCACATGCTCAAGAAGAGAATCGTTACCCTATCACTCTTCCTTGGAGCCATGGAAATATAAGCGGATGAAAAGCACCGCACTCTCCTTGCCTTCGTAGATCCGTAGTCAGTTCGCGATTTGGAGCTCCGAAGCTCCGCCGGTAACCAGATCTAGGCTTCTTCTTTTCCTTTGCTCTCCCTCTCTCTAGACTTAGAAAGAGAACCACTCAAGCGAAATGAGGGTTTCAAAGGCCCAATCCCGGGTATATCCCAGTAGGAACAACCCCAATCCGTCGGATCCCAAAATAAGGAAACGAATGGCTACGATTCGTAGCTGAAAAGTAAAATCTGGGGCGAACACGGCCTATGACACGCCCGTGTACATGGCCGTGCCCCTCATTCGTCGTAAAAATCGACGCATCTCTAAAAAACACACGGGCATCCGACACGCTCGTGTTCGACCTGACACACCCGTGTTCCAACTGAAGCGGCCGTGTGGTTGGCCGTGTGCCCCGATCGACACAGCCCCGAAAATAGCCCGAGACTCACACGGGTCTTGGACACGCCCGTGTCCAATGTGACACGCCCGTGTCAAACACGAACACGCCTGGGCTCCAGACCGTGTTCACTGTCTCGACACTTCGTCGAGCGAAGTTCGTCGACCACATGACACGGCCTGGGACACGCCCGTGTCCGAGGCCGTGTTCTCTGCTCGACGATCGTTGAATCAAAACTCGTTGAACACACGACCAGATTGTCGAGCCCCACTCGACACGACCTGGGACACGCCCGTGTCCTAGGCCGTGTTCTCTACTCGACGATCGTCGACTCCAAAATTGTCG
The DNA here is from genome assembly GCA_039583875.1 of Platanthera guangdongensis. Taxonomy (NCBI): domain Eukaryota; kingdom Viridiplantae; phylum Streptophyta; class Magnoliopsida; order Asparagales; family Orchidaceae; genus Platanthera; species Platanthera guangdongensis. The sequence goes on along the minus strand of CM077152.1, from coordinate 164,936,071 downwards.
AACACACGACCAGAGCGTCGAAACCCACTCGACACGCCCTGGGACACGCCCGTGTCCCAGGCCGTGTTCTCTGATCGATGATCGTCGACTCCAAAATCCTCGAACACACGACCAGATCGTCAAACCCCACTCGACACGCCCTGGGACACGCCCGTGTCCTAGGCCGTGTTCTCTGCTCGACGATCGTCGACTCCAAAATTGTCGAACACACTACCAGATCGTCGAACCCCACTCGACACGCCCTGGGACACGCCCGTGTCCCAGGCCGTGTTCTCTGCTCGACGATCGTCGACTCCAAAATCGTCGAACATATGATCAGATCGTCGAACCAGCTCGACATGCCCTGGGACACGCCCGTGTCCCAGGCCGTGTGCCCCCTGCCAAATTCCAAATTTTGCCCGAAACGTCACCTGTCGCTCTTTTGAGTTTTTGGGTGTTACAGCTCTCTCCCTCTTAAAAGAATTTCGCCCCAAAATTACATGAAGGAAAGATAAGTATAAAACTAAAATTTTACCTGAGCGGAACAACTCCGGTTATCGTCAAGCATAGTCTGCTCTCTCTCCCAAGAGAGCTCTTCTCGATCCCAATTTTCCCAACAGACCTTGACCATCCTGATCTTTTTATTGCGTAGCCGCTTGACTTCCGAATCCTCAAGTCGTAGAGGCTTGACCTTTGTCGTCAACCCACTATCAATCGACACTTGATCGAACGTGATCACTTGCGTAGGCTCTTGCACCGCCTTCTGTAGCACCGATATATGGAATACATTATGTAAACCACTAAGCTCCACTGATAGCTTCAAACGATAGGCTACTTCACCAACCCGCTCCAGAACCTCAAACGGCCCAAGGTACCTCGGGCTTAGCTTTTTCAATCGCCGCACCCGCGAGACACCCTTGAACAGCTTGATCTTTAAGTACACCCAGTCGCCCACAGCGAACTCCACGTTCCTGTGCTTGGCATTATAGTACTTCGCTTGCCGGTCGTGAGCGATAAGCAACCTCTCCCGAATGATTCGCACCAATGAAGTAGCATCTTCCACCTCTTGATGCTTGTACAACTTTGACTCACCCATTTCTAACCAAGACAACGGCGTGCGACATCTCCTACCATAAAGGGCCTCGAACGGCGCCATTTGAATACTCGCTTGGTAGCTGTTGTTGTACGCGAACTCCACCAAATAAAGGTTATCCTCCCATTGCTTCCCGAAGTCCAGGACACACATGCAAAGCATGTCCTCCATTGCCCTATTGACCCTCTCGGTCTGCCCATCCGTCTGCGAATGAAAGGCTGTGCTAAAACTCAACTTTGTTCCCAACATTTGTTGCACCAACCTCCAATCATTGGACGTGAACCGTCCATCTCGGTCACTAACAATGCTGCGGGGCACACCGTGAAGCCGTACTATGTTATCCACATATAACTTAGCCAATTTCTCAACCGGATCATCCTTCCTATGCGGAATGAAATGCGACACCTTCGTTAAACGATCTACGACCACCCAAATGACGTCGTTCCCCTTTTGCGACCTTGGCAGCCCGTGCACAAAGTCCATAGTAATGTCGTCAAATTTCCACTCTGGAATAGGCAAGGACTTCAAAAATCCTCCCGGCTTTTGGCATTCCGCCTTCACCAAGGCGCAAGTTTGGCACTTCGCCACGTAGAGCGCCACATCCTTCTTCAAACTCGGCCACCAAAACAGTTTCTTAACGTCGCGGTACATCTTCGTGCTCCCCGGTGAATCGAGTACTTGGTATGGTGCGCCTCGTACAACAAATCCACCCGCAAACTGCCCACGCTTGGGACGCACAGACGACCGTCTTTCCAAAGAAATCCATCCACAACTTCATATTGGGAATTTGACCCATCCAGAGCCTCTATCATGAGTTGCTTCATGTGGCCATCCAAATCCAAAGCCTGCCGAATCCGATCAGCCAGGTCATATTGAACTTCTGTCCAACTCAATAGTGCTTCAGCACTTGACTGCTTATCCACGCAAGAAATCTCCAACGCCTCCAACTCCCGAACCAACCGCTCATCATGCACCGATAGCGAATTGGCTTGAGCTGGGGCTCGTCGACTCAACGAGTCTGCAACTGCATTGCCCTTACTAGGCACGTAGTGGATCTTGAATGTATAGTGCCGCAGGAACTCCATCCATCTATGTTGTTGCATGTTCAGATCTTTCTGATCAATCAAATACTTCAGGCTCTTATGATCGGTGTAGATATCAATCTTCACACCATACAAATAATGCCTCCACAGCTTCAAGGCAAAAATCACTGCCGCTAACTCCAAGTCATGGGCCTGATAGTTCCTCTCGTGCACCTTCAGCTGTCTCGAGCCATATGCTATAACGCTTCCATGTTGTAACAGCACACAACCCAAACCACTGCCTGAAGCATCGCAATAAATCTCATAACCTTCGGTCCCACTCGGCGAACTCAAAACAGGCGCCGTGGTCAACAGACATTTCAACTCCTCAAAAGCTCGAGCGCAATGCGGCGTCCAAACAAACTTCTGCTCCTTCCTCGTCAAAGTAGTGAGAGGTAACGCTATCCGCGAGAAGTTCTCTATGAAGCGCCTATAATAGCCGGCAAGCCCGAGAAAGCTCTGGAGTTCCGCTACCGTAGAAAGCTCAGGCCACTCCCATATCACAACAATCTTTGCCGGATCCACTGCAATACCTTCCCCACTCACTATATGACTGAGGAACACCACTGAGGACAACCAAAACTCGCACTTCGAGAACTTGGCGTATAATTGATTCCTCCTTAGCATCTCCAAAACCAAATGAAGATGCCTGAAGTGATCTTCCTCACTCTGCAAGTACACCAAAATATCGTCAATGAAGACAATCACAAAATGGTCCAAGTACTACCTGAAGGTCCTGTTCATCAAATCCATGAACACTGACGGCGCATTCGTCAGCCCAAACGACATGACTATAAACTCGTAATGCCCGTATCTTGTACTGAATGCGGTCTTAGGGATATCACTCTCCCTTATTCACAGCTAATAGTACCCGGTCTTCAGATCCAACTTTGAGTACACCGTCGACCCGACTAACTGATCGAATAGATCATCAATCCGGGGGATCAGGTACTTATTCTTTTCCGTCAACTTGTTGAGCTCCCGATAATCAATACATAGCCTCAAGCTTCCGTCCTTTTTCTTAACAAAGTGGACCGATGCGCTCCAAGGCAAAGAGCTTGGACGAACATACCCTTGCTCCAACAACTCTTGCAGTTGAACCTTCAGCTCCACCATTTCCTTAGGCACTAGCTGATATGGAGAGCGTGACACAGTCTTTGCACCTGGTACGAGCTCTATCGTAAAATCTATCTCCTGCTGCGGCGCGGCTCTAGGAAGATCGCTAGGGAACACATCAGGGTACTCCGATACCACTGAAATACTGTTCAACGCGGGCTTAGGCTTTGCAACCTCCACTAGTGTAAAGAACAGTTCTGCACCGGCACGAACCACCTTCACCACCTGAAGAGCAGACATCAACGTCTTGCTCGACCCCTTCAATCCCGTGAAAGTCGTCTCACGACGTGCTCCCAGCTTGACTTCCTTTCTACCGCAATCAATATAGGCTCGCTGCTCCGAGAGCCAGTCCATGCCAAATATAACGTCGAATTCTACTAGCGGCAATAACGACGCTTGCAAATGTAACTCCTGGCTCACAATTCGAATCTTCACGCCACAGATTCTATTTGCGCGCATCGAACACCCATGGGCAACAACAGATCCAACTTGTCCTTTGCCATCGAAGAAGGTACTCCGATGCGCGATATGAATTCTTCGGACAAAAAGTAGTGTGAAGCTCCTGTATCGAAGAGTACTCTTGCCAGATTTTCGCAAATCAAAACAAATCCTAAACAAGCAGTGGTAAGGTAACATGTGCATAACAAGTATTTAAAGAAATTTAACTTGCTACAAATTTAAATTTTACCTGTCACCACAACTGCCTGTTTGATGGCCTCCTGTTGGCCAACATTATAAACCCTCGGTTGGGCCGGAGCATAATGGTACGCGGTTGACTCCACTGTCTTGCCCTTCTCTTCATACATTGCTCCCGGCTTCCTTTCGGACTTGGGACGTCCGCTCCGGCAGTCACGGGCAAAGTGCCCCGGCTTCCCACAAGTAAAACATGCACCCGGAGTTCGACCCGTAGTCGCCCCAGAAGCACCAGAAGAAGTGATTGGACCCGAAGTCCTAGCCTTCTTGTAGAACCTTCGATAGCCGGACCTTGAAGTAGTTGGCGCCTTGAATTCAGACTTCTTGTCACCCAAACTTTTCTTTGCCTGAACATTCTTCATGTACTTCTCCAAGGACCGGGCCGTGTTGACCAAGGTTAAGAAACCCTGTGTCATCGGCCCCGAGAGTAGTAGCCTCAAATCTTCTCTCAACCCTTCATTGAATCGATTCGTCTTGCGCTCCTCATCCGCGATGGTGGAGCTAGCATACCGACTCAATCGAATAAACTCGTGGAGATATTCATCCACGCTACTCCCTCCTTGAACCAACTTCAGGAACTCGTTCTCTAACGCTATCCTCTGCGCTGAAGGGAGGTACCTAGCCAAGAACAGTCTCGAGAACACCTCCATCGAGACGTCTGTAAGTTGCCTACCTATCAATAGATACAGCTCCAATCCTTCCCACCACAATCTCGCTTCACCGTCCAGAAGGAATGTAGCAATAGTGGTCATTTGCCATTCTTCCGTCTCCATTCCTGTCAACACTCTCTTCACCCTGGAGAGCCTGTCTTCATCTTGAGATGGGGTTCCCAACCCCGAGAATACCAGAGGATTAAAGCTCATGACAAGTTTGAGCTGTCTCTCGGTTGCCCTCCTCGGCACCACTGGTTCCTCTACTACCTATTCCACCCTTTTCTACTCAGCCACTTACAGTGGTACCTGCTCCATCGCAGGGGCGGGGCTGCTGCATTTGCCTTGCAGGCTACGCATTGATCATTGCAAACACTGCTTCGGCAACCAATCATATGGTCTCAGCCGATGGAGGTGTTGCAAGAGCATCATTTGGTGCACTGCTAGCCTCAAAAACTCGACGTTCAGACGACACAGCACCGCTTCTGGTCACCTATAGTGGTATAAAACACGGGTAAGCGACCAAACAAAATTGTAAACAGTAAGTATAGGAACACGCAGGTTCCCGAAACACGTGTATTTTCATTCCTAAGTGGGCATTCATGGATTATTTTGTTTTTATAACGATGACGCACACACATGTGCTCACCACCCTTTAAAAAGAATTCGTCCACGAATTCATTTTAAGCCTGACCGAAACAAGTAGTCTGATACCAAATTGTAACACCCCCTATCCGTCGCATAGCATATAGCAGTAGGTCCGGCTGGGGCCCGACTCCATATACCACAGACAGACCGGGTGATTACTCAATGGAAACCTTCCAACCAATCACCACGTCCTACATAGAGTATTCTAGCGAAAGCAGTTTAAATAGTTGCAAATAAAAGAACCCAGCAACAAGCATGAATGTCCACTATCAAGCCAAAAAGGAATGAAGTACATACACAAGTACTGGCCTTAAGGCCTTACAAATGGTTTACTCATATTACATGTTTTCCATACCACGACACGCAGGCGGTCATACATGAACAAAAGCAAGTAAAAAAATCCAATTTGGTCTTCGAGGGTCGACTTCGCAATTTGGGCTTTAGCCCACTATTGACCGCTTGGTCCAGCAACACCTGCAAGCACAATCCACCGCACGGTGGCAAACAAAAGCAACGGTCAGCAATGCTGACCAAATTATAATGATCCCGCCCCCAATTCGGGGCAGCAATGCTCCTTCCCTGCACGTATTAGCATAACCAAGCAGTATATATATATACATTGCATCACAGGTGTTGGCACACATGGCCACACACCCCGTGCACTCAGGGCACATTCTCGGTGAACCGATCAATATCACGTCAATTTAAGCCATACACACCGCGGTCTCACCACCGCCACTTTGACGACCACACTATGAGCATTTTGTCTTCTTGTCATGGGTCACGTCAATTAAGCCATAGACCGTCGAAGACCCTCATCTATGCCAATGGCTCTAATCGAACGACATAGATCGGGTACGGTTCCGCCTAACACGTGCTCACATTGCAATGATAATTTAAGCTATATGCGCGGGTCAAACTTCTCCGAGGCCGTTTCCGTTACACAAAATCACATAACCCAGTTAAGTTCAAGTTGACTCCCAGGCCACCAAGTTTGCAGAACCACGCATCTGCCCAGTTTTCCGGGTGCACCTTGGGGTTAATCCCCAAGGCTCCCTATTGCAATCAACCACGTAGAAAACCTGAAAAACAAATATTCGCACGGAGTCTTCTCCGGCCTTTATGCAATGCAACATCACTGATCCAGACCAACTTCTCTGGGTAGGATTCACACATCTTGCCTATGTCCGTTCTCGAATACGGACTCTAAACAACGAGGACTTTACATATCTACCCGATGGAACGCCTCCAACTCACCGCAAACTCGCGAGAGAGGGCTTCCTATGCAAAAGAAGGAGAGCTACACAAGTTCAAGAAGAGAATCGTTACCCTAGCTCTCTTTCTTGGCGCCATGGAAATATAAGCGGATGAAAAGCACCACACTCTCCTTGTCTTCGTAGATCCGAAGTCGGTTCGCGATTTGGAGATCCAAAGCTTCGCCGGTAACAGGATCTAGGCTTTTTCTTCTTCCTTTGCTCTCCCCTCTCTCTAGACTTAGAAAGAGAACCACTCAAGAGAAATGAGGGTTTCAAAGGCCCAATCTCGGGTATATCCCAGTAGGAAAAACCCCCAACCGTCGGATCCCAAAATAAGGAAACGAATGGCTACGATTCGTAGCTGAAAAGTAAAACCTGGCCGAACACGGCCTGTGACACGCCCGTGTCCAAGGCCGTGTCCCTCATTCGCCGTCAAAATTGACGTGTCTCGAAAACCACACGGGCATCTGACACGCCCGTGTTCGACCTGACACGCCCGTGTTCCAACTGACACGGCCGTGTGGTTGGCCGTGTTCCCCCATCGACACAGCCCCGAAAACAACCTGAGACTCACACGGGTCTTGTACACGCTTGTGTCCAATGTCACATGCCCGTATCAAACCAGAACACGCCTGGGCTCTAGGCTTTGTTCACTGTTTCGATACTTCATCGAGCAAAGTTCGTCGACCACACGACACGGCCTGGGACACGCCCGTGTCCCAGGCCGTGTTCTCTGCTCGACGATCGTCGAATCCAAAATCGTCGAACACACGACCAGATCGCCGAACCCCACTCGACACGCCCTGGGATATGCCCGTGTCCCATTCCATGTTGTCTACTCGACGATCGTCGACTCCAAAATCGTCGAACACACGACCAGATCGTCGAACCCAACTCGACATGCCCGGGGACACGCCCGTGTCCCAGGCCGTATTCTCTGCTTGACGATCGTCGACTCCAAAATCGTCGAACACATGACCAGATCATCGAACCCCACTCGACATGCCCTGGGACACGCCCGTCTCCCAGGCAGTGTTCACTGCTCGATAATCATCGACTCCAAAATTGTCGAACACACGACTAGATCATCGAACCCCACTCGACACGCCCTGTGACACGCCCGTGTCCCAAGCCTTGTTCTCTGTTGAATGATCGTCGACTCCAAAATCGTCGAACACACCACCAGATCGTCGAACCAGCTCGACACGCCCTGGGACACGCCCGTGTCCCAGGCCGTGTGACCCCTGCCAAATTCCAAATTTGGCCCGAAACGTCACTCGTCGCTCTTTTGAGTTTTTGGGTGTTACAACATCGACCAACTGCCGCTTCATCCCCTCAACATCCCGGAGATTGCCTAAATACATGGCAATCAACTCCTACGAAGGGAGAGACGAGATCTCCTCTTCATCAATATCAACGTCGGTGGAAATCTCGTAAAAACTTGTGACAAAAGTTGTTACATATACTGGTCTCTAACATTCCCCGATGGAAAGGTAAGTCACTACCTTATCCGCCCCTACGTCCATATCAGAAGGTTGATGAGAAGTGACTGGCTGCCCCCAAATGAGGTGTCAAAGGATATGTTTCTTTTCCCTAGGCCTGGTGGGAAGATGGTTGGCTCGACGAAAGGTTTGTGGGTGGCATCTGTCGGGGGAGGATCAGAGGTGATATCTGCAGGCATCCCGTGAATGGGGGATCTCGGCGCCAGGCTTCTTGTCCCCAAAGTTCCAAAAGCGGGAGCTGCAAGGAAAATATGGTTAAGTCGGAAGATAAAAAGCTAACATTTGGAAGGGTTACTTTTCTCCTACGCGGGAACATCCGGCCGAAGAGGAGGGGTGATCTCGCGGGCTGACTTGCCCTACCAACTCCCAGCGAGTCTGATTTAGCACTCGCCTCCATAACTTCTTTCTCCATCGGAGGGATTTGCAAATAGGTACGATGAATGAACATTTTATCTCGACAACAAAGAGTTGATAGCAGAGCTAATCGAATGCAAATACCAAGGATGTCTTGGGTAGGGAAGGGTTTTACGTGGTCGACTCATCCCTGGCTGGGTGGAGCCGGACCTCTTTAGCTTTCTTCATTTTTGGGGACAACTTGGGTTCTCTCCGAGAAATCTAAGGGGTGAGTGAGCCCATCAAGGCTTTCTTTTTATTTTGGACAACATGGAGGCAGTCTAGATCTTCCATGGAAAGATGCATCGCTATTGGAGGCTAGAACAACCGCGGAGGGCTAAGGCAGGGATCATTTGCCACTAGCTAGATAATTATATGGCCATGGAGGTTTCCACAGAAGATTCTCTTCCAGATCAGCATCCACTCATAAAATATGTGGGGTTGGATGATTCTTTCTGAGCTTTATTAAAGCTCGCAAAGAACGGAGATTGTGTACAACCCCATATTCGATGAGTGGACCCCCTCGCACTCACCTAGTAAGATAGTTGGGCCTACACTCGCCCAAAGCCTAGAGAGGGAAATTCGCACAGCCTTGCGGAGGATCATGTAACACTTCAGCAAGTGCAAGCTCCATCAGGACTCACCTAAGGACCTCGCACACTCAGCATGCACACGAGAACGACTCTAGCCAAGATGGGTAAATGGCCGCACAGCCAGGCACTCGCCACTCATGAGAGCTTTAAGGCAGCGAATGACTTGTGCTCCTAGCATTCACCCCTTTCTCCGAGCGGTGTTCTCACAGATCATTTGTCCAGTAGGGTCCAGAGGCAAAATTACCTGGATGCCCTCAAAGGACTGCACTTAGCCATTCAGAACTGCGAAATTACGATGTTGGCATACCAATTTGGACTGCATATCGCCGTTTAGAGTAGCGAAATTTGGTTGTTGGCAGACAATTTTCAGAATTCTATAAATAGGACCCAAGGGGCACCTCAAAAGGCATGCTTACTTGTTCCCCGATCTTCTAGAGCTTTTTGAGGTAGCCTTAGCTCGACATTTGGCTAAGGGAGAGGAAGCGCTCTATGATCTTTCGGGTGCGTGGTGGGACCTCCATGTCGAGCCCTTGGGTCTGTTCTTTATTCTACTTCCTTAGTCGTTTAGTTTGCAGGAGAGAAGTAAGTGCGCGATCACCCCTTTCCCAAGGGTGAACTCCACAGAGACCGAGTTTTCGCTTTCAATAGGTTATTCAAAAAAAACCTAATAGTCAGAAAAAGATCCTAAGTATGGTTGATACATATCAGATCTCTTGGCTTCATAATCTCATAGATAACTCAGTTCTATGAAGCTTCCTATATGTACAAAGGATAATTTTGCTATTTGGAAGTAGAGGGTGAGATTATTCATGGAGGCATCCGATCCAAGAATCATTGTCATAGTTCAAGAAGGACCATGCATTCCTATGAAAGTATTTATCCTAGATGCTAATGTGCAAACTCCAAAAAGTCTATCTGAAATGACTAAGGATGAGGTGGTTCTATCCACCATGGATAAAAGGGCACAGAATATAATTGTTAATTCTATAGAAAACTCTACCTTTCAGAACTTAGTCCATTGTAAAACATCCAAAGAGATGTGGGATACTCTAATAATCTATATTCAAGGCATTGAGGAAGTCAGAGATGACAGAAAGTCTTCACTCAATCAACAGTATGAGGCTTTCAGGCAAGATAAGATAGATTCTATAGAACTTTGTAATGAGAAGCTTTTTAGAATAGTCAATGATCTTAGGAACTATGACAGAAAATTCTCTAACTTGAGCTCAATGAAAATTTTTTGAGATCCCTAAACAAAGAATGAGATATAATGATATGTGTAGTAAGAGAAATGGGTAATCTTAGGAACATATTACCCCAGGATTTGTATGTGAAACTGTTGTCTCATGAGTTAGTTAAAATCAAAAAAGCTGAAGTTGAATCTGCCAGAAGTTCATATCAGTCAAGATTTATGACTTTCAAAGCAAACATATCAAAGAAGACTAAAAGGGAAAGTCCCCCATCACCAAGAATGGATGAAGATACAATCAGTCTTGGGACTAGTTCTTCATCAGAAAAATTATCGGATGATGATTAGGCATTGTTCACTGGGCAATTCAAGAAGACGATGAGAAGAAGGAAGCAATGGAACAAGAAGACATCATCTGGATTAAGTTCCAGCAAAAACAAAGACAAACACAGAAACAACTCTATGGTCAGGTATGATTCAAATAAGAACAAACAAGTTAAGACTGACATTATTTGTTACTGTTGTAACAAGCCTGGACATGTCATTGCTAACTATTCAGTAAAGAGTAAGGAGAATATGAAGTCCAAGGAAAAGAAGTTTTACAAAGATAAGAAGACAAAAAGTGTCTAATGGCAAAGTAGCCAAAGACTTTATCTGATAGTGATTCAGATTCAACTAAATCAGATGAAGAACATACTCACATTGGATTGTTCTCCTATGAAGAGAATTTCATCAGAGAAACCATATATAAGGGAAAGAACACCACAACTACATCACTATGTGATGACTCTGAATATGATATGGAGGTCAACATAATGGCACTGACTGATAATCAAGAAACAAAAACAGTTGACTGTCAGAACACTGAGGTAATCTTTGACAAATCTATTTGTTCTACAACTTCTGCTTATGAGACCGATGATGAGTCAGACTCATATAGCCCAAATTTTGATTCACATGACTCCAACTCTGAGACTGAACAGCAGCAGCTCATAGTTAAATTTGGAAAACTACTAGAGGCTCTTGTAAAGAGCAAAAAGCTTATCAAAGAACAAGCCTTCAAGATTGCATCACTAAGAGGTCTTGAGTACCATAATGAGATGGCTACTCAGCAGATTGGTCTTCAAGGTTCAAAGTTAGTGTTGGGTATTGTATCCACAATAACCCAAAATTGGTGAAGTCACCCTTGAACTAAGATGGATTAAGTTGTATTTGATGTCTTGTTTGAGTTATGTGTTTGCAGGACTAATTTGCCAAGTGTAGACCAATGTCAGTCTACAATGGGTCACCAAACACAGGACCATAAAATGTAATCTCTCATTGTGTGATCCATGGTGTTGACTCATGTGTAGCCTCTCTATTGAGATACACTTCATGTTTCATGCACTAGGATTGATTAGAGAAAGAAGTGTTGTTGACTTTGTTGAAGAAAGGAAAATTCTCTTGAAGGAAAATATTTCTAAGTCTTTCACTCAAGTAGAATTTTAATTACTCGAGTTGAATACTTGGTAAATACTCGAGTAAGTCTATTTTTACTTGAGTAAGGGAAATGGCTCTCGAGTAGTCTGAGCATAGCTCTCGAGTAGCCAAGTCCATTACTCGAGTAGATTTCTCTTATTCTCGAGTTAACAGTTTTTTCCTCTCAGAATTTATTCTATGTCTTTTACTCGAGTAGTCATGTTAACCACTCGAGTAGATAAGTCTTTTGTCTCGAGTTATAGAAGGAAGATTCTCGTGTTGTTTTACCCCACTCGAGTAGTTCAGTTCATGTACTTGACTAGTCTTTCTACTACTCGAGTAGTCCAGCTCTAATGCTCGAGTGATCAGATTTTTATCTCTCAGAATTTTTCCAAGTCCTATACTCGAGTAGTAATATTCAATACTCGAGTAGTAAATCTACTTCTCGAGTAGTCTATCTACTTCTCGAGTAGTCCAGCTCCAGTACTCGAGTAACCAGATTTCTTCTCCCAAAAAATCCGCTAAGTCTTTTTCTCGAGTAATATTTCTAGTAGTCGAGTAGTTCCTCTCCACGTCTCGAGTAATCATATTAGCAATCGAGTAAGCCTTTTTCTACTCGTGTGATTACTCATCTTATTCTGAATTTTCTCAAGGACTTCTACTCGAGTAGTCTGTTTCTATCCTCTCGAGTAATCATATTAGTACTCGAGTAGCTTATATCTCACTCGAGTATTTCAGTCAATTTTCCAGAAATTCGCTGAGTCCATAACCGATGGGATTTTCAAATGTTGTGACGTAATTGGTCCACGTGTACGTCATTAATGCTAATTATGACCGTTAGGGAGATCTTATATAAGGTCTTGTCAAAACGACTAACCCTAACAAGTTGTAAAGAATTATTCTAAGTTTTCTGAATCTTATTTTCTCTTTCTAAAAACGGAAGCTGCCGCCCTCTTCATCGTGCAAATCGGCTAGGGTTTTCGACCAAGAAGATTCAGATCAATGTTGACTTACAGATCGAGATTGCTCTTCAACTCCTCATCATCTCTCGGATCGTGTGAGTCAAAGAAATTCCAGATCCAGATCTTGCCGAGCCTCTTCTTCAACATTTTCTGACAAAGCCGCAAAGATCAAGGAAGAAGACCTAGGCTGACAGATTCCAGATCTGAGAAATTACTGTTTGTATTTCATTATTCTCAATTTATTCTTGTAGGAGAATTCTCTCCGAGCGTAGGAGCTTTTGTCTACGAGTTGTAGGAAGTTTTTATCTTCCGAGTGCAGACCCGTATTGTGGATTGAGATTGTAGGAACTTTGTTCCGAGGTGTAGGATTGGATTTCAATCCGAGATAGTGGAGTGGCCGAGTCTAGTGCTTTTCTAGATCGTTGAGTGGAAAGTTGATGTACCCAAGGTTGGGGAGGCACTATAAATCTCTTGTTGTCTGGGATTTGATGAGTCCACATTTTACACTGATTTTTGGACTCATCTGGGCTAGTTTTATCGTCTTAGCACTACACTTGAGAGTCGTTATTGCTTATATGTGCTCATGTTCCTATTTCACGATTAAGTGCACGGTATATCCGTTTCTGTGTGCTTTCTGTGTTTCTATATTGTTGTTATTCTGTCGGGGATGTGGTGTGCACATTCTGGTGGCCTTTCTGCCCCTTCTGCTGGTACAGGGGTCGTGTGCGTGCTCCGGAACCGCTCGGGAGACACCGACGTTGCAGGAATACTGCGCACGACTACTGGACTTACTGCGCACGACCACTGGTCGTGCGCCCCTGATTGTGCGCATTACACCCCCTTTTTCTGAATCCTGTCTCGGTAATCGCACGAGCACTGGCTGTAGTGCGCACGACCACTTGTCGTGCGCCTCTGCTCGTGCGCATATATGTTGATGCTTCTTGTCCAGGTTGCAGGTTTATTTGTAAAAGCCGCACGATCATCGACCTACAGTGCGCATGACCACTGGTCGTGCGCCACTGCTCGTGCGCACTGCTTTTGCTGCCTCCGTATTTAAGGCCCTGCTCCGCATTTTAGGTGAACGCCTGTCATTTGCTGCGATCGGAGAGTGCGCGGGAATCGCCATTTTACTTCTCCAGCTGCTCCATCACTTCCACCTTCGTCGGGAAGCCATTTCCAACTCCTTCGAACTTTTCAACACTCCGGCGAAGCCCTCGACCATTGATGACTTCAACTCCAAGCTTTCCTGCAGAGTTGGTGAAGTAGATAACCTAGAGAACGGACTTAAAGGCCTACGAGGTGACAGCTCATTGGTACCGGAAGCCTCCTTGGACTGAGCCCGGAAGAGGACTGACAACTCGCTACTCCGGCCACGACCCGCGGTGGATCTTCAATCTCTTTTGGTTTACTCATCTTCCCCTTCCTTTGTGTTATGAATGTTTTGAGCAGTGTAATGAATACTTCCATCCCTGAACATCAAGTTTATTTTATAGTTAATGGAATGCTAGTATCTTCTTATGCTTGTGAGTTTTGTCTGTGAATGTGCCTCCCTCACCCCACACCCACTTCATTCCCGTATCTTGTCCGATTACAATCCACACAAGAACACTGCAATCCATTAGCTTCCCTTCCACTCGCCCAACTGAAGTTCGGCATCGCGGCCGACAAACCCACTTCACCTTGCGAAGCGGTGCCTTCGACCCGCATAGCTTTTACTAGTTCAGTAGATCAAACATCCACAATCTCCCTAGTCCGCTATTTCCTTTTTGTTCTATTTATAACTCTCATAATGATATTCTCAGTACTGTTGCTGTTCTACGCTAATTGTATTCCTCAAGAGACCGACACTCGGGGATTTATTCCCAAAACTTTATTACTTGTGCGACCGGTGCGCTTGCCGAATTACACACATCAAGTTTTTGGCGCCGTTGCCGGGGAGTTGCAACTGTAGAGCGACTCCAGATGACTGGGAATTTCGTTATATGAGTTATTTTGTTGTTTTTGATCCCTTTTCTCTTGTATTGTTATTCCCTCAGATGGAATTGTTAGTTTTATTCGCAGAATCTATGCCAAGTAGTTGTATCCCTGATATTTGAAATCGCTGCAATGTGGGCCAATTTCAATATCAATTGCCGTCATTGTGGAGACATCTCTCATGTTAGCGACAGATGCCCTCAGAAGTATAGTAGCCAGGAAATTCATGAATCGACATATCGTCAACATAAGCCGGTAAGCTACCGACCTGCGGAGCCATTGCCGCACTACTTTTATTCAGATGCAGCACCAGTTGCACCGCCAAAGCCGGCTAAGCAGTGCCTTTTTTGTCGAAGCTGGGATCATGCATTGAAGGATTGCGCCGCGTACCTAGCTGAGCTAGTGGTGGATGACGAGCCGGATTTTCGGATTGTCTCCACTTCAACCTTGGGCAGCATCCCTTCTGTATCGGGGTATGTACCATTGCCATCTCTATGTTATGGAGAAGACATCCTAGGTATGTGCACCGATACATGTGCTTATCCCCATTCCGACACTGCTATTTATACTCCTGAAGTGCATACTTCACCTAGCATAGAATCTTTTAGTTGTGAAGATCCAGCGCTCAACGTCCTACCGAGCTTCGTGCCTTCACCTTCTTCTTTGCATAGCATTCTTTCTTCTTCTGACAGTGTTGTTGAGATTGAATCGCAGGTGGAAATTAGCATTTCCCGCGTTCTGTTAGATCCAGTCGAGGAGAACGACTCCGTGGCAGAGGTTGCAACATCCACTCCACGTGAGGATGCCCGAGGCATGGGCGAGGCAGATGCAGCTTCAGAACATTCCTGCACTAGCTTAGATAGCTGTTTGGAAGCATCCACAATTCCGCCGATGGGGGATGACTCCGAGATCATAACCAAGATCGAGGTCCGTTTATGTTATTCTTCTAGTTTATTTCTTGACCCTGCTCTCGTGTCTACTTCCATGCAGGACCACATTGTGGAATTGGTCCAATCGGTACAATGGCCTATAATGCGGCCTCAGACTTATTGTAACCAGATGCAGATGGAGTTGGAGCCGATGAGCTTCCCAAGTGACTTTCTGCCCATGCCTGAAACTTCCGATAGGTATACGTATACAGGTATTGGGGCTTATGTTCTATCTCCGTTCCGGTACCCGCTACCACAGCGTGACCATCAACCTCTGGCTGAGCATTTCTAGTTTCATTCGCCCATCAGTTAGGAGATGCTCAGATTTTGAATAAGTCCTGTTGGGAGACAATAAACCCAACAGTTATTTCGGATAGTGTTTCTTTTGTTACATTTTTGTTTGTATTTCATTATTTGGGTGTGGTAGCCCAGCTGTGTGTTGAGCTCTCTGTTGCACCATGTGGTCAGCAGTGTGAAATAG
This sequence comes from Platanthera guangdongensis, assembly GCA_039583875.1. NCBI lineage: Eukaryota > Viridiplantae > Streptophyta > Magnoliopsida > Asparagales > Orchidaceae > Platanthera > Platanthera guangdongensis. Next base: position 164,920,073 of record CM077152.1, on the reverse strand, counting down.
ACTGTAAACTCAGGCGTGTGAAAAATTTCACTGTGCACGACCACTGGTCGTGCGCACTACTTATAATTGCACGACCATTGGTTGTGCGCACGCCCGGTTTCTTTTTATTTACAGCCGCTGTCCACTGTGCGTGTGCCCTAATCTCCCGCTTGGTCCGCTGCGCGTGCGTTGTCGACGCTCATCCTCTTCCGATTCCTCTCCGGTGGTTCGGCTCTCTCTCCTCCGGTAGGATCCCTCATCTTCATATCTCTCTTCCTCACTTTGCTGTAATGGAACCTAGATGTCGCCCTATAGTAAAGGCCTATCAACGATCCGGTCGTGCTTCAGCAAGCCCTGCGCAGATTTTGGGAAGAATGGGAACCTTTGCTAAGGCAGAGCATACTCAACGCTATAATTCCTTAAAGGACAAGCCATTCCTCTCTCAGCGGCTTGTTGACTGGAACGAGCTGCGTTCCATTGGGGATGACGGTGCATTAGCAGAGGTCGTGCTCATTCTCTACTCTTTTGATTTTTGGAGCAAGTTATTCGAGTGCGATGAGCTTGGCTTCCGGGAATTGACATTGGAATTCCTTTCCACATTCACTTGGGAGACGACGGAGGACAACCACTATCTCCCCACTTGTTCTTTTCGGATGATGGGAAATGTCTTCACTGTCACACTGCCCGAGCTTGCCATTCATGCTGTCGTCTATTCTGAGGCAGAGGCATCCTAGATTAATTTTCCCGCATTGTGCATTGATTTTCCAGAGGGTGTGACTCCGTAGTCCGCTTGGCATTCTCTGACCGAAGGGCACGAGGAGTACGTAGCCCGTCGTGCCAAGTCAACAAAGATTGTCTCCCCCGCTCTCAGGTTTATGCAGCATTTGCTTAGTCATTCACTCACTGCTAGGGCCCTGAGCAAGAATGTGGTGGGGTGGCAGGATTTGATCTCCTTATTTAGCATGCAGCAGCAGTACCCCCTCCATTTGGGGTATATGCTGGCCTATTTCTTCCACCACGAGGCCACTTATGGTCTCGCGGGCGCAATCGGGCGTGCTTACTACATTACCCGCATTGCCAAAAGTTTGGGAGTTTGGAGCCAGCTTCCTCCGATGGTGCAGGTCATTGCCCCATCCATGATCTCCAGGGCCAACCTGGTGAGTTGCCATTTGCTACGTGTGGTAGGGAGAAAAGGTGGCCGGCAGTATATTGTCCGCATGCCCGGTGATGCGCCTGCGGGTAGAGATGACGGGGAAGATGAAGGAGAGCCGGGTGAATCTTCCGCTATGGGTAGGCGGAGTGCAGGAGTGCCACCGCAGCAGAGTCAACAACAACTGAGATGCCCCATAAAGCATGAGGGGCAATCTAGCTGCCAGTTCAGCTCAGCTCAAGAGAGGGGAGTCCCGTATTTGTCCGAGCGCCTTGCTGATCCGAAAGCTTTCCAGTTTTGGATGCAGGATTTTATTTATCAGCAAGCAGTGCGAGGCGAGATGAACATTCAACCACCGCCCACTCGTGTCGCCCCATCAGCACCTGGTCCATGTCCGTCGCCTATCGAGATTCACGACAGTGATAGTGAGGGGGAGTGAGTGGAGCTCACCACAGAGCTAGTCTACCACGCCTTCTGTTTCTTTTCTTTAGTTTATGTTTTCTGAGCAAGACAGCTACTATACTTTTTGTGAGCGCCCATCTGGGAGCCGACTGTTGTCTTTTCTTTTTTTTATATATGTATCGATATTCTGTTTGAACTGCTAATACAAGTATTTGGTCCACCTTAAGGACGGTAAACAAAAGGGCTTTCGGGAGACAACCCAAGTTGGACCGTTTGGTCCTATGCTGTGTTTTGAGTTCTGTTTATTTCTTCATATATATATGTGTCCATATTTTGTTTGGCTGGCATCCGTTAATCGCAGGTGCAGGAATATTTGCGGCACGGCAACTTGGCCGCACTTGGACATCTCATTGCACGACTGGTATGCTAAATTTTGAGCATATGTACTTCCTACCCTAGTTATTTATCCTATTTGGAATGCTTATTTTCACTCGTTGTCAACTTTAAGTCTGGGGGGGAGTATGTCTGTGGTCACTACACCACACTTTCTGTTGCATTCCAGTTTCTTGTTTACTTATTTCTTGCTTTATGTTGCACACACTGAATCACCCACACGAGTGCGCTCTTACCCACGTGCACAACCCGATTTAAATTTATTGCTTTTGTGTAAACTTTAAAATAGTGGTACTGGCTTAGGATTTCAGAATTGAGTAGTTCGAAACTCATGCAGTGCTCCTAATCGAATACTCATGGTTTGTGTAGAGTTAGGATAGAACTAATTTTTCTTTATGCTCGTATATTTATTCTTTTCTGCACACGTAAATATTGTTTGTACTGCTCAAAATCTGAATCTGGGATAATCGAACGATAGTGTAGGAATGTGTGTAGCCGCCACTAGACTCGTATTGCTCGAGTCGGGGGGAAGGATCATCTTTCTCGGTGGCTAAGAACTTGCCCTAAGCTACTCTCGAAGCATTGGTGCACGGTTAGTTAAGCGTGAGCATGACGTAGGCCTTCATTTTGGCTAGTTTGAGCCTTGTTTAGCCATTCCTACCTATTAACCATTGCATGCCAAATTTGTGCCTACCCTTCCTTTGATCCAGCTCCACTCACTTTCACCAAGGCCTGAAGCTAAACCCACCTTCGCAATCAAATGCTTGAGCTGATTTGTATTTACTGTTTTGCCGAGGTTGTGATAAGTGGACATTGTTTTTGGGGGTGCTGAATTTATTCCCGTTTTGATTGCTCCGTTTGGGGATTGCTAGCGCAGAAAAGAAAACAACAATTTACGAAAATAAAAAGCTGATTCGCGCAAAAGAGAAAAAAAAATATATGAAAGAATTGCTTTGAGATTTTGATCCCCATGCTCTTTATTGAATTTGGTCGGGTTCAGCCGTGTTCACACCCAGATTTCCAGCTAAGTCTGGGGAAGTGTGCCCCATTCATTTCTAAGTGGTTGTTTTGGTTTGGGTTGTTTTCGCTCGCTTTGGTTGCATAGAGCCTTCATGTTTATCTTTGACTACCAAGCCGTCGCCTAAGCCCCATTTCCTCCTACAAGTCCTACTTATTCACGCTTGAGTCTAACCCGCGCCGTGGAGAGAGTGTGAACGTGCAAGCATATGGTCCCCGACATTGGTGGATTCCTTTGGAGGTGATCCTGAGTCCCGAACTTTGGCAATGCTCACCTTAGTGGCCTGCCTACTTTCTTCCTCCACATGATCGCTAGATTCTCCAGAATTCTAATTTTGAGCAATTACAATATTTATTTACGTCTGTCGAATAGTTTAAACTGCGTTGTATAATTAAAAAGTTTTTCTATTATATCTTCTATACCCATGATATATTTGATTTCTCGTCTTACTTCTTTTTGAAATTTCTGAGCCAGTTAGCTATCTTCAAGTCCACGGAGTAATGATTTGCTTGGGACGTGCAAATGGTTAAGTCTGGGGGTGTGATGAGTCCACATTTTACACTGATATTTGGACTCATCTGGGCTAGTTTTATCGTCTTAGCACTACACTTGAGAGCCGTTATTGCTTATATGTGCTCATGTTCCTATTTCACGATTAAGTGCACGGTAGGCCCGTTTCTATGTGCTTTCTGTGTTTCTATATTGTTGTTATTCTGTCGGGGATGTGGTGTGCACGTTCTGGTGGCCTTTCTGCCCCTTCTACTGGTACAGGGGTCGTGTGCGTGCTCCGGAACCGCTCGGGAGACACCGACGTTGCAGGAATACTGCGCACGACCACTGGACTTACTGCGCACGACCACTAGTCGTGCGCCCCTGATCGTGCGCATTATACCCCCTTTTTCTGAATCCTGTCTCGGTAATCGCACGAGCACTGGCCATAGTGCGCACGACCACTGGTCTTGCGCCTCTGCTCGTGCGCATATATGCTGATGCTTCTTGTTCAGGTTGCAGGTTTATTTGGAAAAGCCGCACGATCATCTACCTACAGTGCGCACGACCACTGGTCGTGCGCCACTGCTCGTGCGCACTGCTTCTGCTGCCTCCGTATTTAAGGCCCTGCTCCGCGTTTTAGGTGAATGTCTGTCATTTGCTGCGATCGGAGAGTGCACGGGAATCGCCATTTCACTTCTCCAGCTGCTCCATCACTTCCATCTTCGTCGGGAAGCCATTTCCAACTCCTCCGAAGCTTTTCAACACTCCGGCGAAGCCCTCGGCCATTGATGACTTCAACTCCAAGCTTTCATGCAGAGTTGGTGAAGTAGATAACCTAGAGAACGGACTTAAAGGCCTTCGAGGTGACAGCTCGTTGGTACCGGAAGCCTCCTTGGACTGAGCCCGGAAGCGGACTGACAACTCGCTACTCCGTCCACGACCCACGGTGGATCTTCAATCTCTTTTGGTTTACTCCTCTTCCCCTTCCTCTGTGTTATGAATGTTTTGAGCAGTGTAATGAACACTTCCATCCCTGAACATTAAGTTTATTTTATAGTTAATGGAATGTTAGTATCTTCTTATGCTTGTGAGTTTTGTCTGTGAATGCGCCTCGCTCACCCCACATCCACTTCATTCCCGTGTCTTGTCCGATTGCAATCCACACAAGAACACTGCAATCCATTAGCTTCCCTTCCACTCGCCCAACTGAAGTTCGGCATCGCGGCCGACAAACCCACTTCACCTTGCGAAGCGGTGCCTTCGACCCGCATAGCTTTTACTAGTTCAGTAGATCAAACATCCACAATCTCCCTAGTCCGCTATTTCCTTTTTGTTCTATTTATAACTCTCATAACGATATTCTCGGTACTGTTGCCGTTCTACGCTAATTGCATTCCTCAAGAGACCGACACTCGGGGATTTATTCCCAAAACTTTATTACTTGTGCGACCGGTGCGCTTGCCGAATTACACGCATAAAGTTTACTTGGTAGATTTTTGTGTGCATAGATCTCTAAATTTTTATTCTGCAAAAAGACGCACAACTCACCTATTCACCTCCTCTAAGTGATTTAGGTAGACAACTGAATAACTTTCAATTGGTATCAAAGTGAGGTTGATCAATAAAAGGTTAACACCTTGATCAGATCTAACCAGTTGTATTTTGAGATCATCCAAGCATGGACAAGGCTAAAGATTTTGCAAGCTTCCATTGTGTACAAAGAATAACTTTCCCATGTGGAAAGAGAGAATCAGATTTTTCATGGAAGCTGTGGATCCAAGGATCTTCATGATCGTTGAAGAAGGTCCTTACGTTCCGATGAACGTCTCCACTATAGATCTAACAAAGAAGGTCCCTAAGAAATTGATGGATCTCGACAAAGATGAGATTACACTTGTGTCTATAGACAAGAAGGCCAAGAATATTATAGCAAGTGCAGTTGATGAATCCATATTGCAGAACTTGATCCACTGCCAGTCCGCCAAGGAAATGTGGTAGTCCCTCGTCACCTTAATGGAAGGAATAGAAGAAGTTAGCGATGATAGAAGATCCATTCCGAATTAGAAATATGAAGCCTTCCGACAAGGACCCAAGGATACCATTACTAACACATTTGAAAACTTCTTCAAGATAGTCAATGACCTAAGGGTCTACGGCCGAGTCTTCACAAACGGAGAACTGAATGACAAGTTCTTGAGATCCCTAACTAAGGAATAAGATAACAAGGTTTGTGCAATCCGGGAATTTTGAAAGCTAGCTGAGATAGACCCTCAGAATCTCTTCGGGAAGCTTATGTCATACGAGCTGCAACTGAATACGAGAAAAGCTGAAGAAGAGAAGAGCAGGTACTCATCTATTGAGAAGTCTGTTGCTCTCAAGGCAGACTCCTCAAGGAAGTCCAAGGCTGCCTCTCCTGCCCCAGTACAAGAAGTAAGTGAAGAAGAAACCTCGGAGCCAAGTACCTCAGGCTCAGAGCTATCTGAAGGAGAGTTCTCTCTACTCTCACAACAGTTCAAGAAATTCTCGAACAAAAAGAAGCAATGGAAAGGTAAGGATGCCTCCTACAGAATATGACGACATGATGGTGATCGACACAGAAAAAACTCAAGCAGCCATGACATGTGTACTTCTAAACCGAACAAACATATTTCTACTGATATCGTTTGTTATTGCTGTAATAAGCCAGTTCATGTCATCGCTGACTGCCCCCACAAAAAGAATGAGGGTGGAAAGAGAGAGGAAAAGAAGTCCTCATGCAATAAGAAGAGGATAGAGAAGAGCCTGATAGCCAAGAAGGGCAAAACTCTCAACGACTCTGACTCATCTGAGTCGAGTGAAGAAAAGGAAGCCTACTCCGGGCTTATGGCTCAGACTGATGATGAACAAGATCCCCAGTTCACTGGGAAGGTAAACTCTCACACTACGCTCTCTGAATCTGATGTTTCTGAGCATGATCATGAGGACAGATCTTCTGACGATGTGTCTGAACTCATGGCCTAGTATAAGGAGTTAATCAAGTCTTACGACAAATGTCGATGAGTCGTGAAAACTCAAGCTAAAACGATAAAGTCTCTGAAGGCTGAAGAGAGCACTTTGAGAGAGGAAGTCGCTAAGACCGACTCACTCGGAGAATACTTCAATGCTGCCATTGAAGAATATAACAAGGCTCTCTAGCACCTAGACCTTAAGGAGAAAATCATAAAAGAACTAGAAGCACAACTTGAAGCCGAAAAGAAACTTGTTGAAAGTTTCTCGAAGCCGAAGACTGTTCTTCCTTTCGTTGTTGAATTCTCAGCTAAGGCCAAGAGTGCTGGGCTAGGCCATGTTGAAGCTCCTAGTAAATCTTCTAGGAGAAATAAAGCTCAAAGAAAGAATAAGGCGGCCAAGAAGGCTTTGGCCAAAGAGAAGGGGAAAGCCCCTCAAGATCAGATCTCTTTCAAGAAGGTTATATTTCCTTCAAATGAGTTCGATCTTGACTCATCCTATGGTCACTTGACTAGGCCTACTTATGTAGAACCCAAGTCTCGTTACCAAGGATGGACTCGCTACAGAAATTTTGGTGAGTGTGTCTTTAAGGAACCTTATGAAGAAGTTATTCTTCAGAGCTATGGCTCTTATAATCATGGTAATAACATCAAGAAAGCACCAAAGGTAAAGCATATTATGGAAAGGCCACTGAAGGAGAAGAAATCATGTGATTGCCATCACCATGAAGCTTCTTCCTCCAAGAATGTTGCCCCTGCTAGAACACCATCTCAAAAGGTCAAGCAGGAGAACTTAAGGCAAAGATACAACAGATTTGACTGTTGGTGCTGTGGAAAAATTGGTCACATTGCCATCGACTGCTGTTTTAGTTCCAGGAATTTTGCAACTCCTCATGTTAGCAATATGAGAAAGAACACTTATAATGCTAATACTCGTAGGGGGAGTGTTCTAACAAAAGATCAAGGACCCAAACGTGTTTGGATTCCTAAGGAAAATTGATTTGTAATTGCAAGTATGTCCAAAGGCCTCCAAAACGCCTATCTGATATTTGGACAGTGGATGCTCTCGGCACATGACCGGGACAAGAAGCCATCTTCAGGACTATTCTCCAGTCTTGAATGGGCCAAAGGTCATCTTTGGGGGTTCAGACCGAGGAATTACTAAAGGCTATGGTATGATCTCTAACGACAGAGTATCCTTCTCAGATGTGGCTTATGTTGAAGGATTGGAACACAATCTCATATGCATAGTCAACTTTGCGATAAAGGATATATTGTTGATTTTCATGCTGATAAGTGCTTGATAAAATCTGTTGACAATATGGAAACAATTCTATCAGGCACTCGAAGCAGAAATATATTTTGTTTAAATTTCATTTGTATAGACTCTTCTACGCCAGTGTGTTTTATAGTTAAAGATAGTGCATTTCTTGGTGACCAATGACATAAGAGATTAGCACATATTAATTTCAAAACTATTAATAAATTATTTTCACTGAATTTAGTACGTGACGCCCCAAATGTCAAGTACGTCAAAGATACACCTTGTCACGCATGCGTAAAAGGTAAGCAAACAAGAGCTACCTTTAAAATCATTATTGGCAAAGATTCTAAAAAATGTTTACATCTGCTTCATATGGACTTGTTCGGTCCACTACAAGTTAGAAGTTTGGGAGGTAAGGATTATACGTTGGTTATTGTTGATGATTACTCGCGCTTTGCGTGGGATATTGTGTGATCCAGGGTGTTGACTCATGTGTAGCCCCCCTTTTGGGATACACTTCATGTTTCAAGCACTTGGATTGATTGGAGAAAGAAGTGTTGCTGGCATTATTGAAGAAAGGAAAATACTCTTGAAGGAAAATTTTTCTAAGTCTTTCACTCGAGTAGAAGTTTAAGTACTCGATTTAAATACTTGGTAAATACTCGAGTAAGTCTATCTGTACTCGAGTAAGGTAAATGGCTCTCGAGTAGTTTGAACATAGCTCTCGAGTAGCCAAGTCCATTACTCGAGTAGATTTTCTCTTATTCTCGAGTTAACAGTTTTTTCCTCTCGGAATTTATTCTAAGTCTTTTACTCGAGTAATCATGTTAACCACTCGAGTAGATAAGTCTTTTGTCTCGAGTTACAGAAGGAAGATTCTCGTGTTGTTTTACCCCACTCGAGTAGTTCAGTTCATGCACTCAAGTAGTCTTTCTAGCACTCGAGTAGTCCAACTCTAATGCTCGAGTGATCAGATTTTTTTCTCTAAGAATTTTTTCAAGTCCTATACTCGAGTAGTAATATTCATATACTCGAATACTTAATCTACTTCTCGAGTAGTCCAGCTCCAGTACTCGAGTAACCAGATTTCTTCTCACAGAAAATCCGCTAAGAGTCTTTTTCTCGAGTAATATTTCTAGTACTCGAGTAATTCAGATCCACGTCTTGAGTAATCATATTAGCACTCGAGTAAGTATTTTTGTACTTGAGTGATTACTCATCCTATTCTGAGTTATCTCAAAGTCTTCTACTCGAGTAGTCTGTTTCTATCCTCTCTAGTAATCATATTAGTACTCTAGTAGCTTATATCTCACTTGAGAATTTCAGTCAGATTTTCCAGAAATTCGCTAAGTCCATAACCAACGGGATTTTGAAATGCTGTGACGTGATTGGTCCACGTGTACGTCATTAATGCTAATTATGACCGTTAGGGAGATCTTATATAAGGTCTTGTCAAAACGACTAACCCTAACAAGCTGTAAAGAATTATTCTAAGTTTTCTGAATCCTATTTTCTCTTTCTAAAAATGGATGCCGCCGCACTCTACATCGTGCAAATCGGCTAGGGTTTTCAACTAAGAAGATTCAGATCAAGGTTGACTTAGAGATCGAGATTGCTCTTCAACTCCTCATCATCTCTCGAATCGTGTGAGTCAAAGAAATTCTAGATCCAGATCTTGTCAAGCCTCTTCTTCAACATTTTCTGACAAAGCCGCAAAGATCAAGGAAGAAGACCAAGGCCGACAGATTCCAGATCTGAGAAATTACTGTTTGTATTGCATTATTCTCAATTTATTCTTGTAGGAAAATTCTCTCTGATTGTATGAGATTTTGTCTCTGAGTTGTAGGAAGTTTTTATCTTCCGAGTGTACATTAGTGTTGTGGATCGAGATTGTAGGAACTTTGTTCCGAGGCATAGGATTGGTTTTCAATCCGAGATAGTGGAGTAGCCGAGTCTAGTGTTTTGCTAGATCGGTGAGTGGAAAGTGGTTGTACCCAAGGTTGGGGAACCACTATAAATCTCTTATCGCTTGTGATTGCTTTGTAGATTTTTGTGTGCATAGATCTCTAAATTTTTATTCTGCAAAAAGACGCACAACTCACCTATTCACCCCCCTCTAGGTGATTTAGGTAGACAACTGAATAACTTTTAGTTAGCTAAGCTAACTAAGATCATTGATGATCAAATCGTGTTTCTCAAACAAAGGGATGCAACCATTCAGGAGTTAGAACTCAAACTCCAGAATGAGAAAAGACTTGTTCAGAATTCCTCTAAACCTAAGATTGTGCTCCCCATAATAGATAACTTCTCAAGAACTCATGAGAGTGGTCTTGATTATATAAAACCTAGGAGAAGGAGAGGTAGAAATCTGACAGGACAAAAGGGTCCAGTGTTGTTACAGCCTTTGTCTCAGATCAAAGGGAACAAAATACAGAACTCTAGACCAGGAGCACCTGGCACATCTGTGAATAGGAAAGCTATTCCTAATGTGTTTCCTCCAAGGAGGACTGCTATGATAGTGAGGCAAAACAAACAACTTGCTCACAGTCAATATGCAACTGTAAAAGCAGCTGATTCATGTCCTAAGGAATGTCAGCATAAAGCTCATATTGTGCCTCCAAAGATGAGATACAACAGATATGAGTGCTGGTATTGTGGAATATTGGACACTTTGCCCTATACTGTTGGTTCAATCACACAGTGTCTCATGGACAGAAAATGTACCCAGATAAGAAATTCTAAAGCGGTCTCAATGGAGCCCCATGTAACAAGCACATAGGACCCAAGACAATTTGGGTTCCTAAGGATAAATAAATCTTTATTTTGCAGGTATGTCCAAGCACTAGAGATAGGACCATCTGGTACTTGGATAGTGGATGTTCCAGACACATGAATGGAACAAAGAGCAATTTGAGGGAGTTTATTCCTGTGAAGGATGGACCAAAGGTGATCTTTGGTGGAGCTGACAAAGGGATTACCAAAGGTTATGGTATGACTTTAAATGGCTGTCACTTTCACTAGAGTAGCATATGTGGAAGGGTTGCAACACAACCTTACAAGCATAAGCCAACTTTATGATCTTGGCTGTGACATTTCATTCCACAAGGATGAGTGCCATATAAAAAAGTCAAGTGACCAAGAGGTCATCATGATAGGCACTAAGAGTGGGAATGTGTATTGTTTAAATTTTCTTTGCCTAAATTCAGACTCTCCCATATGGCTAGTTGCAAATGAGAAATCCTCACACTGTGTTAAATAGCACAAGAGGCTAGCTCATTTAAACTATAAGACCATAGGCAATCTATTCAGTAAAGAGCTGGTTAGGAATGGTCTTAACATTAAATGCACCGAGGAGAGCACTCGCTCTGCATGCCAAAAAGACTAGCAGACCAAAGCTTCCTTCAAAAGCATTAAAACTAAAGACTCTATGAGTTGTTTATACCTCTTACATATGAACTTGTTTGGTCCTATGCCAATTCATAGTTTAGGTAGGAAATTCTACACCTTTGTGATTGTTGATGAATATTCCAAATTTACCTGGGTTTTGTTTTTAAGGAAAAAATCTGAAACTCCCGATGTCTTCAACATTTGTCAAACAAATACAGAATGAATTGAATGGTTATGTGGTCAGAATTAGAAGTGATCATGGAATCGAGTTTCAATCTAAATGCATGGCAAAGTTTTGTGAAGAACTTGAGATTCAGCAATAGTTTTCCTCTCCAAGAACACCCCAACAAAATGGAATTGCTGAGAGAAAGAACATGACTCTCATTGAAGCTGGAAGAACCATGCTGAGTGATTCTTATCTCCCAGAATATTTCTAGGCTAAAGCTATTAATATAGCATATCATGTTCTTAATAGAGCTTCAATCAACAAAATCCTGAATAAGACTCCTTATGAGCTAATGAAGGACAAAAAACCAGACTTGGCCTACTTCAGAATCTTTGGATGTAGGTGTTTTGTCCTTAATAATGGGAAAACATACTGAACTAAGTTTGTTGAGAAGTCCTATGAAGCCATATTTGTTTGTTATAGTACCACAGTAAGTTCTATAGGGTCTATAACTTGAGGGAACAAGTTGTAGAGCAGTCTATTAGATCCCTAGTTTGATTAGGGCTAGGTTCACTAATCTAGGATATTTGACCCACCATGTATAGTCAAGGTCATGTCTGTGTCTTAGAGTTTAGGACTAAGTCCTTAGATTCAACCTTGATGAACTAGCCAGCAGAAGACCAAAGAAGACTAAAGACTCAGAAGAAAATCAAGTTCAGGAATGTGAGTTCGACGTTCGTCGAACTCAGCTAGACGAAAATCGTGCTCCGCTCGACGAACTAAGAGTAAATTCTTTGAGTTGAGCTCGAAGATATTCGAGCTCAGGTCGACGAATTGTGGGTGATCAACTTCAGCACTTTAAGTCCAAAATCCTTTCTCTGAACTCAGGTCGACAAAGTTACATTATCAACTCGACGAACTTGGACCACAGCATTGGCATACTTTCCACAGAAAACAGTTAGCTGAACTCAGGTCGACGAACTTTGTTCTCAGGTCGACGAACAAGAATTCCCAGGTTGACGAACACGATTTCTCTGGTCGATGAACTTTGGACTCAGGTCGACAAAATTTGTTCTCTGCTCGACGATTGCTGTGCAGTTTCAGACTTGGATTTTTTCCTCATTTTGTCCTTATTCTCTTGCAGTAATTCCTGAATAGTCAATGCTTATATTCTCTGAATCTAGCCGTTAGTGGCAGCATTGATTATGGTCTTCATCAGAAATTTTACTTGCCATTTTTAATAGGACAGTTGGGGAAATCCATTAATACAATATTCTCTTAAGCCAAATTTTCATTCTCCAGGCAGTCAGCATTTAATGAAGACAATTCAAATTCAAAGGAGAAATTAGACAGAGATATATATAAGAGATTTTTCTTTTTCAGTCAACAACAGACAACGGGAATAGCAGAACACATAGAGAAGATGACCGGCACCAAAAATTATTCAAGAAAAGGCTCTGACTGTCTTCATCAAGTGTTCTTCCTCCAGCAAGCTAAAAAGAGACAATCAACTTCTATCTGTCTACAGCTTCCTGGAGATCTTGTCTAGAAGACCTACACCCTGAAGCAAAGCTCCAATCTTCCTGAACAATTCAATATCTCAGGGAGAGCTTTGACAACATCAAGATCCACTAGTCTTCTCAGTTGTTTTAAGAAAGAAAAGACAGTATAAATCTCTCACCCCCTCTCTATACAAAGGGTTCTTTAACTCCCTTCAAAAGTTATTCCTTGCTTGCAAGTCTCCTGATCAAAAGACTTGAGTTGGTTTTGAGTACCTAATCAAAAGTTCAAAGGTGGCAGTCACCTGATCAAAACCTGTAGTGGATTCCTACCAGGGTGTAGAAGAGTGGATGTACCCAGGTTGGGGAACCACTATAAAATTTCTCGTGTCGTCTAGTTGCTCATTTTATCTTTTGTTCTTACTATGGCTGTGATAGATAGAATATATTAGGCTATTGTTCATTTCTTTATATATTATTGGTATCACTTATTTTCACTCTGATATAAAAACTTAAAACAACCAAAATTTTTAATTACTCTATTCACCCCCCCTAGAGTAAATCAGTTCTAACCCCTCCTTTCAATTGGTATCAGAGTAGTGTTTCTTTGGTTGTACAAGCTAACCCTTGAGCCAAAAGATCCTTTGTTAGATCTGATCCTTAATTCTCTAAGGTTTATTCATTTCACAGCATGGCACAGATCAAGGATTATGCATGCACTAGACCTCCAGTGTGCAACTTGAATAAGTTTTCCATCTGGAAGGCAAGAATCAAACTATATATGAATTCCATTGATGAGGATATCTACAATTCTATTTCGACAGGTCCTCCTCAACCAACAACATCTACATCTACATCAACATCAAGCACACATGCTGTTCCACCACCTAAGTGGACAGATACGCAGAAGAAGGCCAAGATTGCTGATGCAAAGGCCATGAATATTCTGGCTCAGAGTATGTCTGATGACATCTTCCAAAAGGTGGCTGAATGCACATCAGCCAAGGCTATTTGGGACTCTCTTAACCAGATGGTAGTTGGTTCTGCTGATGAGAGGAAAGATAGAAGATCAACTCTCATCTCCTAGTATGAGAACTTCAAGAAGGATGAGTTAGAGTCTGTTGCTGGCATGTACAACAGATTGTGCTCAATAATCAATGAGCTAAAGACTTTAGACAAGGACATCACTCTTACAGAAGTGAATGATACGATCCTCATGTGCTTCTGAAGCTTATGGGATTCCAGGATCAGGCCAATCAAGGAGGCCAGGAGTTTAAATGATATTTCCACAGAATCTCTATTGGGAAAGCTCAAATCTTATGAGCAGCTGATAAAGTTTAGAGAAGGTGCAGAATAAAGGACTCCTCCACCAGCAAGAAAGGAGCAAAGCATAACATTCAAAGCTACTGAAGAATCTATATCTCCAGCATCAAGTGAAGAACTCCTAAGTCTCTTTGCTAAGAGATTCTACAAAATGGCTAGGAAGGATTTTAGGAGAAAGTCATCTAGGCCTGATGACAAACCCAGGTATGTAAGACACCCACTAAAGAAATACTGCATCTTGGGCGCAGGAAACCCGGAAACTTTATCTCAGAGTGTCTAGATAATCAGAATAAAGAAAGAAGAAGAGAGAAGGACTCCAAAAGACAATAATACAACAGGCCTTCCTCCAGCAAATAGAAAAAGAAGGAGAAGGGCATTGTGGCTGAGACCTAGAGTGAAACTGAAGAAGAATCATCATCTTCAAGCTCTAGTGAAGATGAAGAGGAAGCAAAGGCAGAGGAAATGTACTTGATGGCCATTGATGCAACAAGCATACATTCTGAAGCTGACCAATCAGACACTGAAGAACCTCTATCTAAAGAGGATCAGGTATTGTCCTCTTTTGATTTTGATTCAGAAGAATTTAAAATTAAGTTTAAATATGTATGTCTTGAATTAATTACTCTGAAAAAATAATTAAACAACTTAGAGACAAAATAAGTGAACAAGAAAACCTGCTGTCAGAAAATTACAAGTTAAAATATGAATTAACCCTAGCAAATGAACAAATTATATCTTTAAAATCTGAACTGGCTGAGGCAAGGAAACTTGAAGAATCCTTGAATGGGAGAAGCATCAAGTTGGACATCACTAGCACAATGAATGCCAAACTTAATGACAAGCTGGGCTTATGTGCTTCATCAAGCCAACCCCAACTCATTCAAAAAAACATATTAACCACCCCAATAAAATTTGTTTCTGAAAAGGGTAAGGAGAAAGTAGAAGATAACAATCTTAATGAAACTGAACTTACACACAAGAATAAGAAAAGAAGAAAGAATAAGAAAAATAATAACCAGAACAATGTTCAGCATTTTTCGTCGAAATCTGATCGACGAAACATGTACAGTTCGTCGAGCTCAAGTCGACGAACTCCGAACGCAAACTTCTACTATAACCATTCTATGAACTGCGATCGACAAAACTAGTATGGTTCGTCGAGCAGAGATTGACGAAATTGGGGCCCAGAAAATGAATATCTTCATTCTCGGAGTGGAGTTCGACGAACTCATCCCCGTTCGTCGACCTCAAATTGACGAGCGTACCATAATTCATCGAACCCAGTTCAGTCCAACAAAAATTTTAATTTTGCTAAAACTCATAACCACGCCTTAGGATATAAATGTCAACCTGAATACTCATACATATCCAGTTTTTATTATATGAAGAAATATGGACCAAAGGTAACCTGGGTCAAGAACAACTAACTTCTGTTTATGCAGGTGAAGAGATGTCCAGCTTCTAATCAACAATTGTATCTAGACAGTGGATGCTCCAAGCATATGACTGGCAATAAGGACAACTTAATCAATTACAAGTCGAAGATGGGACCAAAGGTGATCTTTGGTGACTCCAATTGTGGCCACACTAAAGGCTTTGGAGATGTCATAATTGGGCTGTAACCTTCAAAAAGATTGCATATGCGTTATTGGAGCAATGAAATTTGATATGGGTTTTGATATCGACTTCGAGTCATTCCAACATTCTGACCCAATCATCCTGGAGATTCTGAAATTATTTGAAGATCAACAGCTAAAGAATTTAATGACCACAAGGATGAAGATAGCTGGGACAAAAATAAGAGAATGGGTTTACACCTCCTCCTCCCCAGATGAAGATACCATGACAGGCACCATATCAGGTAACGCGATATCTCTTACCCCCACCGTCTTAATAGAAATTTTCGGATTAGATAATGATGAAGAAGAATTAGAGATTGATAGTGCTGAATTTGGTGAAATGTTGATTAAAATGGGTTATTCTGGAGACTCACCCAACAAACTACTGAAGAAACATCTATCTGCTGACTACAAGTTTCTAGCAGATGTTGTCGGGAAGGTAATGTTGGGCAAGCACACAGCCCAAGACTACATCACTAGGCATCAATTTCTTGTGATGTGTGCTGTTGTAAACAAGAAGCCTGTGAACTGGGCTAGAATAATGTTAGAGATGATTAGAAAGAAGAACACCAAGAAAGAGGTGTGCTTTGGAAGGATTCTGGGAATCTTCCTTCAAGCCAAGGCCGCTGAATCCCTGGTCACACCGACGATATTCATTAATACCTCCAGGAGGATTACTTGTGCCCTCTTTGGCCAGTGGGAGAGGAATATCACCAAGCCATCCAAGGCTCCCACTTCTTCCTCCAGACGTTCTGAGAGTATAAGCGCTGCCCCAGCCACTCCCCACCCTGCTAAAGATGTTCCACCTCCACCTCCACCACCTCCAGCTTCCCCAATTCATCTCTCTTCACCAGTTCATACCACAGTCCATACTCCAACACCTCCATCATCTCCAGTGCATAATCCACAAACTCATATTCACTCTCCAATACACACGCCATCACAACATGGTACACCAACTCCATCACAACATAGTACACCAACTCTACCACAACATGGTATACCAACTCCATCACAACATGGTACACCACCATCATCTCCTCTACAACAACATATAGATAACATCTCCCTTTCCAACCTTCTATCACTACCTTCTTTTGACCTACTATCATCCCCCCTTCATACTCCATCACCTCGAGATGAGCCAATGCCAGATTCTCTACCTTCTCCTCGACCATCATCTCCCATCCATCCTTCTATATCCACTCAGACACCTTCTGAGTTCATGAAATTGGACCCCCCTTCCATTCAACCTCTTCTGGCAATTCTCACTCCACTCATCAAAAACCTGATAGCAGAGGCTATTTCCCCTCTTACTACTTCCATCTCATCCCTTGCTGACCAACTTTCTACCTTCTCTATCCCTCCTTCTTCATTCAGGGGCCTGGCTCCAGTGCCTACTGAAACAAGGCAGGGGGAGATACTCCATGAAGAAGTAGCTCCAACTCTAGTAGAAGCAGCAACAAAAACTGCAGCAGAAGCAACAGCAGACACAGTTATCCCTGCTGATTTAATTGATTTCAATGATTCTGATATAGATATGGATGAGACAGCTATAGATGAAATAAACACTGTTGGTGATTATATTATCAATCCCACGGTAAATATTATCGATCCCACAGTAAATATCCATTGCTGAATTTGAGTACATTTCAATTGGAAGTTGATGTGTACAATTGCTATGAATTGAGCATCAATTACAAGACTACAATATTCAGCTAAGTAAAACTCCATTATATTGTGATTCTACTATTGTCATTTTAATTGCAAATAGTCTTGTGTCATATAGTAGAACTAAACATATTGAAATTAGATATCACTTTATTAGGGAGCATGTAGAAAAGGAAGACATTAATCTAGAATATGTTCCTACAAATAAACAGATTGCAGATATTTTCACTAAGCCCCTAGATGAAGAGAAATTTAATTTCTTTATGTTTAAACTTGGCATGTTAAATCTGGAATAATTAATGCATACATAATGGCTGATGAAAATAAGAATAAAATATTAATCAGTAATTAAGTTTACTTAATTAAATATAAAGTAAAGACATATATGTATCAAGTTTCTATAGTTCAAGAGACAAAATATTGGCTAAGTCAAAAGTTGTGTCAAGACACCAAAAAATGTGTCGAGACACCAATGCAAGTGTCGAGACATCAAAGTGTGTCGAGACTCTAAGGTATATGTCGAGAGACATTATCCTTGTGTCGACATATCTCGACAGACATTTTTTCTAGTGTCGACACTAGGTCTTTTCCTAAAACTTTGGAACAGTCTAAATGGAGCGTGCCTTTTCGACTTCAGGAGAGCCTTGTTGAATTTTCTCAAAGTGGTCAACAAGATAGTCTAACGCCAAATTAATATCCTCAGAACTATCAAGATCACACCTTTATCATGCGGAAAACAGGACAGCAAGCTCAAACACCAAATGCAATCACAAGGGCAAGCAGATCATATATTTCTTTATTTCTTCTTTATAAGGCGAAGTATACATGGCGAGACATGATTTCGCCATTACACAGGAACACAGGAAAAAATACAAGTAAAATAATTCGAGTGGATAGCACTGGAGACCGCCGAGACCACCCAGTCCGCCAAAGTCGTCGAGGCCACACGAACTGCTGTTGCTGCTGCTAGAAGACGAATAGAATATGGAGTCCGCCGAGATAGCGAGGTCGTGCGGACACGCCTTTATTCACTGACTGCTACAAGCCGCTGCCGAATTGAAGAACAGACTGCCTAGACCTCCGAGTTCGGCAGACAGGTTATTGAACTTGGAAAAGCTGAAGTAGAGAAAATGACAAGTCGTAGAAGCGACCTGCTGAGACCGCCGATTGAAACCACAAACTTCACTGATGTTGACCGCAGTCAAAGCCAAACTCCTGGCTCCTCAGTGTTAGTCGCGCAACCTGCAAACAACAAACAGTTCTCTTCAACCCGCGTGGACAGGAAAATCCAGACCACAATACTTAACCAATACTCAACTTACTGTTCACACAGTTACTGTAGATGTGTTGGGGGGGGGGCTATTTATAGGAGAGGTGAGGAGTGTGATCACCACCCTAGTGAATAGAGTCACCGCCACAGCTCGCGCGCTAACACCACCCAGTCTGCCAAGTTCGCAAAGACTTGGCCAGACTTAAAACCAGCCAGGCGCCAGGTCAAAGCCAGTCTGCCACCATACGGACACAATACCAGCCCGCACAACACAAGCACAGTGCCAGCCCGCCCAATACAAGCATAGCACTAGTCTGCTACTCAACACAGCTTGCGGACACAGGCATAACTCATGCTGCATCAGTCTGCAACTCAACTCTGCACGCGGACATAGCCACAACCCAAGATGCATCAGACTACAACCTGTACGTGGACAAGGCGGCAGTCCGCATAGCTCAATAATAACACCACAGCCAGCCACGAGTCCACGACCAACAAGCAGTCCGCCTGGTCAAGAGTGGGCTCTACGGACACTGCAAACACAATGGACTTGTCACAGAAATGATCAAGTCCAGCAGCTCATCAAGCAACTAGCGCGAGCACGGCGGACACAGCAGACCCAGACCGCCAATCAGCAGGACAGTCTGCCACAAGGATGTGAAACATCCATCGCATCATGGAGAGCTCGTCAAGAACCAAAGCCCATCTCCTAATCTAATCCGCAAAGGCGGACTCCGCGAATGCAAAATGAGTCTGCTACAACACCGCGAATACAACATCCAAGCCGCCCAGTTACCATAAGAGCTGGCTAACTGCAAGGCCGTAGAACAAGCTGAGCACCGCCAACCGACCGTCAAACACAGTCCTCTCAGGCTGCTCCACTAGATGCCCAAGCTGCTAAGACTTCCTTGGCCATACACCATCCAGGCCGCACACCAAGTCCGCCCAGGCCACACACCAGGCCGCACAGGCCGCTCCACAAGAACAGCCAAACCACCATGTCCAACCAAGCCAGGTCACCCAGGCCGCAACCATCAGTCCTCCTAGGCCACAGACTTAGTCCACTCAGACCGCTCAGAATGCGCGGCCTGCTCCATCACCCACTTTCACTTCACAAATTTCAACACTCCCCCTTGAAGTGAGAAGTGGTGATCAAGCCAAGCAACCTTCGTAACCATTGAAATGGGCCCTTCAACATCGGCTTCGTGATGATGTCAGCAAGATTGTCTTCACTCCAAACATGCCCGACCATAAGAGATCCTTATAACACCTTCTCCCTTATGAAGTGGTGCTTGATCTCAATATGCTTGGTCCTTGCATGACACACTGGATTGTTCACCAGTTTGAGAGCACTCTCATTGTAACCTCGGAGTAAAGTAGGACCTTGCACTTCCTCATGAACATCCTCTACAAACCTCCTTAACCAAATAGCTTCTCGAGCAGCCAAGGGAGAAGCCTTATACTCTGCTTCCGTAGTATACAATGACATTGAGTCCTGTTTTTTGCTACACCACGAGATGCATGATGATCCACAAGTGAAAACATAACCCAAATTTGATCTTCGATCATCCGAGTCACCACCATAATCAGCATCCGTGTATCCAAGAAAGAAAAGCTTGTGTCCCTTCTATAGAGGAGTCCCATATCAAAAGTTGCCTTGACATACTTCAAGATGTTCTTTGCCGCCAACAGATGATACTTCCTTGGTTCAGCCATAAACCAACTTACTCGGCCAACAGCATAACGAATATCTGGCATTGTAATCGTTAAGTAGATCAATCTCCCCACTAGATCTCTGAACACCAAGGGATCAGGAAGAATCCTTCCTTCATCTCGTCGAAGCTTTAAACCAAGATCTAAAGGAGTAGAACAACTCTTTCCATTGCCCATACCAAATAGATTCACAAGTCGATCCGTATATCCTTTCTAGCAAATGGGTATCCCGCTCTGCTTCCTCTTTACTTCAAGACCAAGAGAGTGATGAAGCTCTCCCAAGTCTTTCATCTCAAAGCGAATAGCTAGCTCAGCCCTGAGCCTGTCCACCTCCTCCTCTGAATTTCCTGTGATGATCATAGCATCAAAATACAGTAGGATCAATACTTAAGGCTCCCCCTTCTTCTTGATTAACACGCTTGAATTCGAGTTGGAAGCAAGATAACCGTAGAATTGAAGATACTCTGCTATCTTCCCATACCAAGCTCTAGGAGCTTGCTTCATCCCGTAGAGGGACTTCCTGAGCTTGCAGATATAGTCCGGATGAACTTCAAAAATAAAACCAAGTGGTTGATCCATGAATATGTCCTTATCAATTTCTCCTTAAAGAAAAGCATTCTTCACATCAAGATGCCACATTCTCCATCTCTTGCAAGCAGCCAAGGCGATCACCACCCGAACCGAAGTCATCTTTGCAACTAGACTAAATGATTCCTCATAGTCTTCTCCATACTGTTATGAGAATCCTCGAGCAACAAGGCGAGCCTTGTATCTATCAATGCTCCTATCATGCTTCTTCTTCAACTTGAACACCCACTTGCAAGTCACTGGAGTAATGCCATCAACCTTCGGAACAAGGTCCCATGTTTCATTCTTCTTGAGAGCAGCAATCGACTCTTTCATGGCATCATCCCACTCCTTGACTGTCATGACCCGCATTTTCCCAAAAATTTAATTATATCAGAGCACGGGAAAATACGTGCTGTGATGCCACGTCGTGCAGGGGATAACTGTAGACGCTCAGGCAAGACTCCAAACTCTACAGTTTAAAAGAAAACATAAGTTATTATGACTGAAATCAAGTTTAAATTAAGAAGGTAGCCGTATCCCTCGGCTTAGTGGATCATCTAGTCCTCGAATCAAAAATATAATTTATACGCTTGTGGAAGATACTTATTTTAAATTGACTCTAACATCCTACATGAGTATACATGTCCCCGAGGAACAACTCATGCTAAGCAGACTCTAGATTTATAATAAGTATGAGAAAAAGTCTTTACGCTGACCAGGAAAATAGTGACTTTATTTTAAAAGAGGTTGCATGGATGCTTTACTAATAATAAGTTTTTATAAGCTTAAAAATATCTAACATGCAGTCCTAGTAATAAATCATCCCAGAGAGCAAGTAATCCAAATCAAAGAAGCAGAAAATCACATCAGCTATCAAGTGGCAAAATCAACAACTCTGTGGGCGTCAACAATCTAACACGAAGCCACAGTAAAATAGTTTGTCTGAACTAGGAAAAAGAAAAAAAACTGAACGACAACTACCTCGCTACGCCGAGGTGCAAGACCAAGACTGACACTGCCGCTAAGAGAGTCCAAAACCAGCTCCACTACCTGCTACAGCTCTGAACCTAAGGCATTCCAAAAAAACAGAACGCCTGAGCAAGTAGGTACAAATGGTGGCAGAAAAATTAAGCAAAAGTAAACAAGATCAAAAGGGGTAGCAACACAAGACCAAAAATACTGACATAAATTACGCAGTGAGCATCAAACAGGAAAGGAACACTTACGTGAATCGTCACGTACAATGCAAACACACCATATGCACAAAGCAATAAGGTGACGAACATGAGTAAATCATAAGGAAGAAAATCCATAACCTTTATTAACCACTTGTGGTCACTCTACCAAAACAACACGGGCGAGATGGTCACTTAGCTGGACACCCCCCTCACGAAGTTTAAATCCGTTTAACTGCGGGAGATATTCATGCACTCCACCATACACCGCAGATGCCCAAAACACCGGTAGAGTTCCAAAAGGTACTAATAAAGGAAACAATCTTGCGGAGGTTGCCCCGCCCACTAACTCCAGAAACTAATGAAAAACGAAAGAAACCACAACACCAACATCTCGGGACTTGGCACATCGGATAGTAATGACATTTCTAGATTAAAGACACGGTTGATCAACCTTTAGAAACGGTTTACAATCCTATATAGACACTAACACGTCCAACAACGATAGACGAAACAATTTAATTCACCGATAAAACATTCTAAGAATGATTGTACACATCTAGTCAAGATCAAAAATACCATGACCAGATTTTATAAATTTTTTTTGAGTGATCTTCAAGAAGGACTAAACATAATCATAGTTTGGAAAGACAACACAAAAGGCAAGAAAATTAAGGAACAAAGGCATAACAGTTAACATCAAACCGGACAAGGAACAACGAAGGAAAACCACCACTTGCATTGGTTGTACCGGAAAAAGTTCTCTGAATCGCTCCGCATCATAGATCGGGGCAAGAGAACACAGGAGAAGTTGAGATCTAGACAAAAATGGAGGAAAAGGGGTTAGGGCCGAAAAACCTTAACGAAAAAAAAATCAAGGAATGAGGAAGAAATTACCATGATAGCGTAGCTCTCGGCGAGAGCTTTCCGGATCTACGTTCGCTTGAACATTTCGAGCACCGGAGCTCCGTCGGCGGCCATCGGAATATTCACGAAAAGAACTCTCTCTCTCTCTCGCTCGCTGTTCTGGTTTGAGAGAAAAGGAATCGGAGAAGAAGAAGTTATATTCAAACCGAAGTCTAAGAATATATATATATATATATATATATATATATATATATATATATATATATATATATATATATATATATATATATATATATATATATACACGTAAAAGTACTTATAATTTTTTTTGTCTAAATAGAAAAAAACATGTGATTTATGAGTGGCTACGGGGAAACCAACAATAGAGGTTTATGATTTCTTCAAATCGAAAGGTGCCCAACATGAAAGTTGTAGATCTCGTCGATACGAACAAATTTCATGTTCACCATTTGTTTATACGATGCCGTTTTGACCCTTAAAATGGCACCCGAATGCAAACAATAGGGAACTACTCGATATGTATAAGGCTACTCGAGTATATGAGGGCAAGGTACTCGAGAGGAACTTAAACTACTCGAGTAAAATCAGTAGGACTCGAGAGAATTCAATATTACTCGAGAAAAAAACCATTATACTCTAGATAAAATAATAGTACTCGAGTAGATAGAGGGTACTCGAGTAGAAATCAATAATACGGTTTATTTACGAGCAGTTTTGGGAAAATTGAAAATGGACATTGAAGATGGATTCCAATCAAATGGTGCCCAACATAAAAGTTGTAGATCGCATCGAGACGAACACATTTCATGTGGACCATTTTCCATACGATGCCGTTTTGACCCTCAAAACAGCATCCGAATGTAAACCCCAATGGACTACTAGAGTAACAGAAATGACCTACTCGAGTAGCATAATTTACCTACTCGAGTAGCAGAATGGCCTCCTCGAGTAACATAATGACCTACTTGAGTAACAGAAATGACCTACTCGTGTAGCAGAAGTGACCTACTTGAGTAGCAGAAATGACCTACTCGGGTAGCAGAATGACCTACTCGAGTAGTAGAAATGACCTACTCGAATAACAGAAATGACATACTCGAGTAGCAGAATTGACCTACTCGAAAAGCAGAATGACCTACTCGAGTAGCTGAATTGACCTACTCGAGTAGCAGAAATGACGTACTCGAGAAGCAGAATTGACCTACTCGAGTAGCAGAATGACCTACTCGAGTAGCAGAATGACCTACTCGAGTAACTAAAGAAATCACTCGTGTATAATTGCAGGAAAGAACAATTCTTTTGCAAATATATCATTTTGATCAAACTATAGGAATGAATAACAAAAGACATTTTTGAATAGTACTTTAATAATAAAATATTCATATTTATATACTTTTGAATAAGGAAACTACAAGATCTAAAAGGAAGCCCGAACGAGCGCAGAATCAAACGAAATTCACACCGTAGACGAACACTGACGCCACGAACACAATGGAGAAGTCAAAACAAAAATCCGACAAGCCATTCCCGGGATATTAATATTCAAAGTATACGGAGAACATAAACAATCCAAAACTTCAATCGCGCGCCGAGACTCCAATAATGCTCGGATTGCGACGAAACTTGACGAGGAAGTCCAAAATCACATAACTTAAATTCCAATTGCAAGATTTTCCCATTACAATGAGAATTCGGCCAACTCGACCGCACGGATGCGAAAATGCCTTAACGACATTGCGCCGCCAACTCGACATTAAAAGTAACGCCACGACATCATAAAACGATAAAATTAAACATGACTGAAAACATCAAGACATACCCGAAACTAAGAGAAGAGGTGCGGATGAGATTCCATCATCGCCGATTCCAATTCCTACATCGCGTTGTCGACGTCTTGATTCCTGTAAAGAACCTTGACCATAGGAATGGTCTTTCTCCGTAACACACGATCTTGAGAATCCAGAATACGAACAGCTTCTTCCACATACGTAAGGTTAGGCTGAATCTGGGGCATCGAGTCGAGGACTTGACGATCATTATGAACACACTTCCCCAACTGGCTCACATGGAACACATCATGGACACCAGGGAAGGTTGCAGACAACTCCAACCTATAAGTTTACACTCTAATGCGCTCAAAGAATCTGGAAAGGTCCCACATACCGGGGGTCTAACTTGTGCTTCCTTCCAAACCTTTTAATGCCAGACCTCGGAGAAACCTTCAGAAAAACCAAGTATCCAACGACAAACTCCAAATTGACCCTTCGTTGATTAGCATACTTCTCATAGCGCTCTTGAGCCACACGGAGCTTTTCTCAAATACGAGTCACAGCACAATTCATCTCCTCAAGGGCCTCCGGACCTAGAAAAGGTCTGTCACCAACCTCAGCCCAAAATAAGCAAGTCCTACAACGCCTCCCACAAAAGGCCTCAAACGGGGCCATTTGCATACTCTCTAGATAACTATTATTGTAAGCAAATTCCATGAGTCTGAGACGTTCATCCCAAGCACCACCATAATCCAAAATATAACACCTGATCATATCCTCCACGATCTGATTAACTCGCTCTGTTTTACCATTCGTCTGTGGATGATAGGCGGTGGAATACCTTAAATTGGTAACCAACCCCTCTTGTAAACTCTTCCAAAAACGAGACGTAAATCTGGAGTCTCGATCTGATACGATGCTGGCAGGTACTCCATGTAATCTGATGACTTCTTCAAGATACAGCTCAGCTATCTTCTTCATGGAATACCCAATCTTAAATGGCACAAAGTGAGCACACTTTGTCAATCTATCCACTTTTACCCAAACAGAGTGTGCGCACGGGGACATTTTCGTAGACCTGTGATGAAATCTACTGAAATACTCTCTCACTTCCACTATGGAATATCTAGCGGTGTCAGTTTACCACAATACCTTCTATGATCTGCTTTAACACGCTGACACGTGTAACATTCTGACACAAACCTTGCTATGTCATTCTTCATTCATGACCACCAAACAATTTGCTTTAGAACTTTATACATCTTGGTGGAACCAGGATGGTAGGAAACACTGAAACCATGAGCTTATTTACAAATCTTAGCCCGAATTTCACCAATGGAAAGAATACAAAATCTACTCCGATATTTCAGAGTACCTAACTTGTCCAAAGAGAAATCAGGTAACTCTCCTTTCTCAGTTCTCTTCCAGAGGTGCAACAAATCAGGATCCTTTTTCTGGTGCACTCTGGTAAGGGAAACCCAAGAGGGCTCTTTTGCTTCCAAACTAGCAGGCACAGAACTACTCCCAACCTCAATGTCCATCAACAAGAATTCTTCCACCAAGGATTGTACAGACAGATTGAAGATTTCAACCGTCTTTCTACTCAAAGCATCAGCTATTACGTTAGCCTTTCCCAGGTGATAAAGGATCTCTACTTCATAATCGGTTACATACTCCAACCACCTATTAGCGCAGATTTAACTCCTTTTGAGTGAATACGTACTTCAAACTCTTATGATCTGTATAGGTCTTGCACAGCGCGCCGTATAATAAATGTCTCCAAAGCTTCAACGCATAAATTACCACAGCAAACTCTAAATCATGCGTGGGATAGTTTCTTTCATGAACTTTTAATTGCCTTAATCCATACGCAATCACCTTTCCTTCTTGCATCAGAACACAACCAAGTCCAATGTGTGATGCATCCACATATACAGCATACTCAAGTCCTTCAGTAGGCAAAGTTAAAACTGGAGGAGTACACAATCTCTTTTTCAGCTCTTGAAAGGCTTCTTCACACTTATTGCTCCAAATAAACGCGATGTTCTTCTGTGTTAGTCTAGTTAGAGGGGCAGACAACACAGAGAACCCTTCCACGAACCTTCTATAGTAACCGACCAGACCCAAAAAGCTCCTAATATCCTTAGGAGTAGAAGGTCTCTTCCATTCCATCACAGCAGAAATCTTTGTTGGGTCTACGAAAATATCATCCTTACTCACAACATGCCCCAATAATGACACCTGGGGTAACAAAAATTCACACTTACTCAACTTAGAATAGAGCTTGTGCTCCCTCAGTGTTTCCAAAACAAACGAAAGTCTTGAGTATGCTCCTCAACACTACGGGAATACAGTAGGACGTCGTCTATGAACACAATAACAAAATGGTCCAAGAAATCCTTGAACACTCTATTCATTAAATCCATGAATGTAGAGGGTGCATTAGTCAGTCCAACGGACATCACCAAGAAATCCAAATGCCCGTGCCGGGCATGAAAAGTCGTCTGGTGTACATCAGCCTCACAGACTCTCAACTGGTGGTAGCCTGAACGAAGATCACTCTTCAAAAACACAACGCATCCCCGAAACTTATCAAATAGGTCATCAATCCGAGGCAATAAATATCGCTTCTTAATGGTTACCATATTTAATTCTCGATAATCTATTCAGAGCCTCATAGAATTATCTTTCTTCTTAACGATTAAAATAGGAACACCCCATGGAGAAGAACTTGGCCTAATGAAACCACACTACAGCAGCTCATCTAGCTGAGTGCGCAATTCTTCTAACTCACGCGGAGTCATACGGTAAGGTGCCTTAGCAATAGGACGAGTACCTGGCTCGATGTCTATCACAAACTCCACCTCTCTTTCAGGAGGAAGTCCTGGAAGACTGTCTGGAAAGACATCTGGAAACTCTCGCACCACGGAGAAATCCTCAAGATGTGGTGTAACAAAAGCTGTTTTCAAAGCTGACAGAGAAACAAGATATGCCTCGTAACCAGACTCTAAAGCTCGACAAGCATGCATTGCAGAAATAAGGAGGGAACCCTTACCTGGAGAACCATAGACCCTCATAGGTTGACCATTGTCCATCCTGAAATCCAACCGCTTAGCCTTGCATCGGATGACAGCATCATACTTGGACAACCAGTCCATGCCCAAAATCACGTCAAAGTCTGCCAGATGCAATACCTTCAGATCCGCAAAAGCTATGAAATCGCCTAGACAATTAGGGCATCTCTAAATTCCGCGATTTGATATCACCAGATCTCCAAAGGAAGTTTGACGTTGAAGGAGTCCTCTAACTGAACCACCTCCAAATGATGTCTATCTACAAAACTCCGAGCCACAAAAGAATGGGTGGAACCCGAATCAAAAAGGACGCACTCCCACCTATTTCGCACCTTAAACTCCCCTAAAACATAAAGCACATAACTAAACGAACGAAACTAAAGTAAACAATGTAGGGTAAAAGTAAAACTATAAATCTGACCTGATATCACCTGGGTAGAGGTCTGAGCTTCATCTCTAGTCACCATATTTAGCTTTCCTTTTCCCTTATCCTGGGCTGGTGGTGGCGGTAGAGCTCGAAGTGGGGTACGCTGCAGTGGGGACTGAGCCTAAGAGCATGAAGACTTCATGTGTCCCTTCTGCCCGCACTGTAAGCAAGTCTTTTCTTTCATCCAGCAATGATTCACATCATGCCCCTTCTTTGAACAGAATGAGCACACCAGCTCTCCCTTGGGTGCGCCTTGGATAGATAACACCTGCTGCTGCTTCAGGGCGGCGGTCCTCTTGAAACACCTTTCGTAAGAGTGGGCAGGTCGACCAAAGAAGCTACAAATTCCCCCACCTTTCTTTTTCGAAGGAGGGCCGGATGCCCTAGAACTTCCATCCTCAACACCTTGCCTCTTATATTTTCTCTCAGCAGCACCTCGATTCTTGGCGTTTTCAATCGCCTCAACCTCCAGTGCGGCATCCACTGCCTCAGCATAAACTTCTACTCGATAAGCGCATTCTAATTGCTGGACATCACTTCTTAGTCCACCAATAAAACGCTTCACTCTTCCCTCCTCCGAAGCTACCAAATCGGGAGAAACTCTACTCAACTTGCTAAACTCAATCTCGTGCTAACTCATTGTGAGCTGTCTCTACTTCAGATGCAGGAAGTTATTCATGAGACGGTCCTGCTCGACCGAGGGCAGAAACCTTTTTAGCAGCATCTTCTTAAAAGAGTCCCAGGAACAACCTTCCTTCAAAATCTCCTTTTCACGAATCCACCAACTCTTTGCTAGGCCTTTTAACTAATAAGTTGCAATCATAACCTTCCGGGCTTCTAGAATCCCGAAATACGAAAACATCTCTTCTATGGAGATGATCTAATCATCTAAAATCGTAAAGTCGGCACTCCCATCGTACGTGGGAGGTCCCAATCGTTGGAAGTGCGATATCAAATTCATTTCTGGTGGTATTGCCACTAGGGCCACCAGAAGGGCAGGAATATCGGGCACAGCTTAACCCAAGGCAAGTTCTTGCACTGAAGGTTGCCACACTGGAGCGGCAGACAACAATAACTGAATTTGCGATTGCATCGCAACTAATTGTCTCGACAGAGCCTCATTGCTCTGACGTAGACTCTCGATAATCGCATCACTTTGCGCTTCCGACGACTCACCATCCGACTGGGGAGTCGATCTCGTCGCAATACGCCTAGGAGGCATTTCTAAACAAAGACAAACGAACAACTCAATTAAAATACTAGATTACGACTAGGGCAAACAAAACTAGTTCAGACCATACTTGAAAGACACTTGCTTAAGTTGTCACTTGCTCTAGGATTTTATAATGATAATATGTCCTAATTAGGATGATATCATATCATCCTATTGACTCATGTGCCTATGATATGAATGTATGGATAGTTTACTCTTATTTAAAAATCATGTGTGTACATGTGTCATCGTGTAAATCTTTAGCTTGGCATGTTGTACTTATGTTATGTTATGATGTGCATATGGTGCTATGAATTCTATAAAAGGCCTTAATACATGTTATGAGCGGCGTACACATGCAATGTTATGCATCCCATACTACATAATATTGCATGCAACAAAAAGATAATGTGCTAATGGGCATTCATGTGGTGAGGTTCTGCATCTCATACTACATAACGCTCACATGTTGCCACCAATGGTGGATCCATATACCAACATATATTATGCATCTCATACTACATAATATGCCTCGTATACTTCTAATCATGCTTATGAGTGTAGTGTTCATGCTTTAGCCAAGTCGTACTGATGACGCATTGGTGTGTGTATGATATAACACTAAACAACTAACACTAACAAGGGAAGGTTGACCGACCCATTGTCAAGCAACCTCCCTCTGATACCAACTGTCACGACCCGTATTTTCCCAAAAATTTAATTATATCAAAGCGCGGGAAAATAAGCGCTGTGATGCCACGCCGTGCAGGGGATAACTGCAGACGCTCAGGCAAGACTCCAAACTCTACAGTTTAAAAGAAAACATAAGTTATTATGACTGAAATCCAGTTTAAATTAAGAAGGTAGCCGTATCCCTCGGCTCAGTGGATCATCTAGTCCACGATTCAAAAATATAATTTATACGCTTGCGGATGATACTTGTTTTAAATTGAGTCTAACATCTTACATTAGTATACATGTCTCCGAGGAACAAATCATGCTAAGCAGACTCTAGATTTATAATAAGTACGAGAAAAAGTCTTTACGCTGACCAGGAAAATAGTAACTTAGTTTTAAAAGAGGTTGCATGTATGATTTACTAATAATAAGTTTTTATAAGCTTAAAAATATCTTACATGCAGTCTTAGCAATAAATCATCTCAGAGAGCAAGTAATCGAAATCAAAGAGGAAGAAAACCACATCAGCTAGCAAGTGGCAAAATCAACAACTCTGTGGGCGTCAACAATCAGACACGAACCCACAGTAAAACAATATGTTTGAACTAGGAAAAAGAAAAAAAAAACTGAACGACGACTACCTCGCTAAGGCGTGGCGCAAGACCACGACTGACACTGCCGCTAAGAGAGTCCAAAACCAGCTCCACTACCTGCTACGACTCTGAACCTAAGGCATTCCAAAAAAACATGTTGGGTATTGTATCCACAATGTACCTGATTTGAAGAAGCCCCTGGACAAGCTAAGGTCAATAGACTATGTATTTGATAAACTCTTTCAAGTTGTGCTTGCAGTTCCTACACACTAAGTGCACACCAATGTCAGGGTGCAGTAGGTCAATATACACGGGTCTGCACGACGTAATCCCTCGTTGAGTAGATCAGTGTGTTGGCCTACGTGTACTCTCTCTATTGGAGTGCATTTACTTTCAAGTACATGACCGTTCATATGCAAGAGAAGACAAGGAGCATGGATGGGTCAAGGAGCAGCTCCTGGGTGGAAGACGAAAATTCGTCTAAGGAAAATTCGACGAGAATCACCAAGTGATTCTCGCCGATTCGGCGAGAATCACTAGTGATTCTTGCCGAATCGACGAGAATCATTAGTGATTCTCGCCGACTCCTTCTGGCTACCTCAAAACGGTGCCAAGTAAGATTCAGCGAGAATCACCAGTGATTCTCGCCGAACCAGTGGTTAAGCAGCTCATGAATACCAAGTGAAAATCGTTGAGAATCAATAAGTGATTCGGAGAGAATCACAAACGATTCTCGACGAATCGTCGAGAATCACTTGGTGATTCTCGCCGATTCGTCGAGAATTGCCTGCGATTCTCGCCGATTTTCACTTAGCGTTTTCTCGGGATGCTGCTGGACCGGATTCTGCCAATGGACTATTTTGAACCGGTTTTCGGGATCTTTCTTGTGGGTCCCACAACGGTCAAATTAGTTGTATCTACAGTATATATATACGGGTATTTTGCACTGTAGATACACAGAAAAAAGCCGAGCAAAAACCTAAAACTAAAATTGCGATCAGATCTCCGCCGCCGCCGTCTCGCTCGAGCTTGTTGGTCGCCGTCAACGATCGGGATTCCTTGGTGATCTCCGGCGACAGAAGCGTAGCAAAGCTTGAGTCTCACGTGTCTATCCAGAGATCTCTTGTCTCTCGATTTGTTGACCGGGAAAAACTCCCCCGTCCGAATCGATCGAGACGACCGATCCTAGAGTGACCGTTGGTAGACCTAGTTTGCTTCGCAACGAAGTTTGGATCTCAAAGTACTGCAGCAGCGCACCTTCGTTGCCGCCGATTCCGAACCAAGCCGCCGCTCGGATTACCGCCGCCGGTTCCGGGAGATCCTCTCCAAGAGAGACCAAGGTTGTAGACTCTTCATCGACTTCAAGAACACGTCGTCGAACGAAGAGGAACACCGTAGTCTCCAAAAGAAGTTTGTATTACGTGTACATTCTATATTTAATTTTGTTGTAAAGGAACTTTTGTTCCGTGTTGTAAGGGTTGGGTGCAACCCGTTTTGTGGGAGTGTTGACTCTCACGTGTGGAAGGGCTCCTTTCGTTAGTGCAGGGATTTGATTTCAATCCCGTTGGAGAAGTGACCGAGTCGTCCCTTGTTGGGGAGATAGGTCGAAGGGGGAAAGTGGATGTACCCAAGTCGGGGAACCACTATAAATTTCCTGTTGTTTCTGTGTGCTGTGCTGTTTATCTTTATTGTGCAGGTACTATTATAAATTCCGCAAAAGCGCTACACGTCACCTATCCCCCCCCCCCATAGGTGCACATAGTTGACACTAGGTGGACTTTCAAGTGGTATCAGAGGCAAGTTAGTCATCAAAAAGGTTAACACCTTTAGTAGAATCCTGCCACTAGTGTCAACAAGGAGACATACATTTACTATGGACGGGCTCAAGTACTCCGGCAAGATCCCAGTGTGCAACAGGCTCAACTTTCCTATCTGGAAGGAAAGGATCAGGTTCTACATGGAAGCAGTGGATCCTCGACTTTTCATGATCGTGCTGGAGGGACCTTATGTCCCCACTAAGGCCTCCACCATTGATCCCACCAAGAAAGTGCCGAAGACACTTTCTGAAATGAACAAGGACGAGATGGTGCTAGTGGGCCTTGACATGAAGGCAAGAAACATCCTGATCAGCGCAGTTGATGACTCTATGATGCAGAACTTCAGCAACTGCAGGACAGCTCAGGAGATCTGGCAGTGCCTGATCATCCTAATGAAGGTCACAGATGAAGTGAGGGATGATCGGAGATCCCTCCTGAACCAGAAGTATGAGGCCTTTAGACAAGGGCCGAAGGAAGAGATCGGAGTCACCTACGAGAACTTCCTAAAGATTGTCAATGCCCTCAAGGGGTACGGAAGAGTGTTCACTAATGGTGAACTCAATGACAAATTCCTTAGGTCCCTTACTAAGGAATGGGACACAAAGATCTGCTCCATCAGAGAATTTGGCAGACTGCCAGAAACTGATCCACAAATTCTGTTTGGGAAGCTGATGTCCTATGAGCTTCAGCTGAACACCAGGAAAGCTGAGGAAGAAGCAGAAAAGGCTGCTGCAAAAGAAAAGACTGTGGCTCTAAAAGCCAGTCACTCCAGAAAAGGCAAGGGTACGGTGTCATACCGTGCCAGGAAAAAGGATGAGGAGGAGGACTCCGAGCCATGCTCTTCCAGCTCAGAGCTGTCGGAGGAGGATTTCTCCCTCATCACTAGAGAGTTCAAGAAGTTCCTCAAGATGAGGAATCAAAGAAAGAGAGACGGCTCCTCCTCCAGGCTTCAGAAGAAAAACTACTCTTCTGACAGGTATGCATCTAGACCGAACAAACATCGCTCCTCTGACATTATCTGCTTTGGATGCAACAAGCCAGGACACGTCGTGGACGACTGCTATCAAGGCAAGAGGGAAAAAGGGAAAGAAGAGGAGCACAAGTCCTCTAGAGACAAGAAGAAGGAGCGAAGCTACATCGCTAAACGGCCAAAGACACTGAGTGAGTCTGACTCCTCAGACTCGAGTGATGATGAGGAAGCCTACTTCGGGCTGGTGGGTCGCTCGGACTCAGAAGGTGAATGCCCCCCATTTACTGGGAAGGTAAAAGCTCACACCCCTCTCTCTGACTCCGACTCTGATCCTGAGTCTCAGGATGATGAACCTGAGGATGGCCCTTTGGCCCGTGAAGCTGAGCTCCTCGAGAAGTATGAGCTTCTGCTCAACACTTTCGATGAGTGCCGTAAGAAACTGAAAGCTGAGAAGAAGGAAGTAAAATTCCTTAAGGGTGAGTGTGTATCCCTAAGGGAAGAGGTCACTAGTTTGATTTCTCTCCGACAGGAACACCTTGACCTGACTTCAAAGCATTCAGAGTCTTTGAAGCTCCTTGATCTAAAGCAGGAGGAAGTCGACAAGTTGGAAGAACTACTTGCGGCAGAAAAGAAGATCGTCAAGAGCTTCTCCATGCCAAAAACAGTTCTTCCAGTCGTTGATACCTTCTCTGCTCAGGCCAAAGGAGCTGGCTTGGGGCATATAGGGGTATCTGGTTCTTCATCTAGGAGAAACAAGAACCAGAGGAAGAATAAGGCCGCCAAGAAGGCCTCTGCTGATGAAAAGGGTAAGGCTCCTCTTAGTCCTGTTGCGTTCAGAAAGCCTGGCTTTCCTTGCAACCACATGACTTTGAGTCAACATTTGGGCATCATTTCCGGCCCTCGGTTGCAAAGCCAAAGAGCCAGTATGACGGTTGGAACTTTCCCCGGAACTTCGGTGAGAGTGCCTTCAAGGCACCTTATGAGGAAATCCACATAGGAAATTATGGTCCGTTCTCTAGCGGCCATAATGGAAAGCAGGCACCAAAAGCCAAACCTATTATACAGAAGGTGACAAAGTCATGTGACTGTTGTCACCATGAGGCCTCCACCTCCAGATCCAAGGCCCCAGCTGTACCCACCGTTCCCAGGGTAAGGCAGGAGCCTAGGAAGAGATACAACAGATTCGAATGTTGGTACTGTGGCAAAGTCGGTCACTTTGTCGTGGATTGTTGGTTTAATCCAAGGTACTACGAGACTCCCCATGTTAGCAATGCGAGGCCGACCACTCGTAGGGTTAACCATCCGAGGGGGAGTGTGCTAACCAGGAATCTTGGACCCAAGTTCGATTGGGTTCCTAAGGCAAATTAATTTTGTTTTGCAGGAATGTCCAAAGGCCACCAAAACGCCGATCTGGTATTTGGACAGTGGATGCTCCCAGCATATGACTGGGACTAGAAGCCTGCTGCGTGATTACACTCCAGTCGAGAATGGACCCAAAGTCATCTTCGGAGGGTCAGATCGAGGAGTCACCAGGGGTTACGGTATGATTTCCAACGGTATAATCTCTATCACCGACGTGGCTTATGTTGAAGGGTTAAACCATAACCTGATCAGCGTAAGTCAGTTATGTGACAAAGGTTATGACGTTAAGTTCTGCAAGGATAAATGTCTGATAATTTCACGTACCTCTTCTGAGACGGTATTATCAGGCATTAGGAGCAGAAATATCTTCTGCTTAGATTTTCTCAGTATAGATTCATCTACCCCCGTGTGCCTTGTGGCTACAGGCAGTGCATCTCTTTGTGAACAATGGCACAAGAGATTGGCACATATTAATTTCAAGACAATTAGTATGCTATTTTCTAAGAACTTAGTAAGAGATGCTCCCAGTATCAAGTGCATCAAAGATAGCCCTTGTCCTGCATGCCAGATGGGCAAACAGACTCGGGCTACCTTTAAGAGCATTGCAGACAAAGACTCTTCCGGATGTCTTTACCTGTTACAAATGGACTTGTTTGGTCCAATGCAAGTTCATAGCTTGGGAGGCAAGTAATATACGCTAGTGATAGTTGATGATCACTCTCGGTTTTCATGGGTGTTCTTTTTGAAACGAAAGTCAGATACTTTTGACATCTTCACTAATTTTGTCAAGCAGGTTCAGAACGAATTTAACTGCTCCGTGGTCAAAATCAGAAGTGACCATGGAACAGAATTCGAATCTGGTGCTATGACAGAATTTTGTGAAGAACAAGGTATCTTTCATAAGTTTTCCTCCCCACACACTCCTCAGCAAAATGGAGTTGTGGAGAGGAGAAATAGAACTCTCAATGAAGCCTGCACGACAATGTTGAAAGACGCTTCTCTTCCGGAATACTTCTGGGCAGAGGCTGTCAATACAGCTTGTCATGCACAAAACCGAGCATTGATCAACAAGCATCATCGTAAGATGCCCTACGAGCTACTAAAAGGCAGGAAACCAACCATGTCCTACTTAAGGATTTTTGGTTGCAGATGCTATGTACTAAATAATGGGAAGTACCCGCGTACTAAATTCGGTGAAAAATGCTTCGAAGGCATATTCATGGGCTATAGTTCCCATAGTCGGGCATATAGGGTCTTCAATAAGAAAACCCTAGTGGTAGAAGAATCAATAAATGTTGTATTTGATGA
Organism: Platanthera guangdongensis; assembly: GCA_039583875.1. NCBI lineage: Eukaryota > Viridiplantae > Streptophyta > Magnoliopsida > Asparagales > Orchidaceae > Platanthera > Platanthera guangdongensis. The sequence goes on along the minus strand of CM077152.1, from coordinate 164,883,899 downwards.
AGGAAGTTTGCTTAACAGCAATTCTTCCAGTAGTATTCTTGAAGATGCAGGTGCTCGACTTGAACAGCTGAGTCTGGATGAGACCGCTAAAGATGACGCTCCTCAGTACGTCAAAGTTTCCGACTCCACGTCATCTGAAGCTGTTGACGATCAAAATGGAACAAATATCTTAGAAGAAGGAGAAGCCCAAGAAGTAGTCGAAGCTCCAGACGCCAGACTTCTTGAGCTCCGGCACGTGAGGGATCATCCTAGAGATCAGATCATCGGAGATCCTCGTGTCGGTGTCAGAACTCGAAGAGGTACTATTAACGAAGTATTGCATCTCAGCTTCCTGTCACAGGTTGAGCCAAAGAAGTTCGACGAGGCGAACAAGGATGCGGCATGGATTCTGGCCATGCAGGAGGAACTACATCAATTCGAACGTTGCAATGTTTGGACTCTGGTTCCCAGTCCATACAAGCAGAATGTGATTGGCACGAAGTGGATCTTCAGAAACAAGCTGGATGAACATGGTGTCATCGTAAAGAACAAGGCCAGGCTGGTGGCTCAAGGTTACAGACAGGAGGAAGGGATTGACTTCGACCAGACCTTCGCACAGGTAGCAAGGCTCGAGGCAATCAGGTTGTTCCTAGCGTATGCTTCACACAAAGGATTCACAGTCTATCAAATGGATGTGAAATCGGCATTCCTGAACGGAGACCTGAAAGAGGATGTATACGTCGCTCAACCCCCAGGTTTTGTCGACCCTACTTATCCCAATCATGATTATTTTCTTAATAAGGCCTTATATGGGTTGAAACAAGCTCCACGAGCTTGGTATGAGACTTTATCTAGTTTTCTTCTTGAGAACAAGTTCTCCAGAGGTAAAATAGATAAAACATTGTTTCTCAGGGAAGTCAAAGGCAAGATTTTGCTGGTGTAAATCTATGTTGATGACATAATATTCGGCTCAACGGACAACAATCTTTGCAAAAAGTTTTCTAAACTTATGCAAGGAAAGTTTGAAATGAGCAGTATGGGAGAGCTCAAGTATTTCTTAGGACTTCAAGTGAAACAGTCTGAGGATGGAATCTTCATCTCTCAGACGAAGTTCACAAATGAACTCCTTAAGAAATTCGGTATGGAGAGTGCAACCTCTATGAGGACTCCAATGGGATCCACCATGTCTCTGGATAAGGATGAGAAAGGTAAACCTTTCGATGAAACTAAATACAGAAGCATCATTGGATCCCTACTCTACCTTACTGCCAGTAGACCGGATATTATGTTCTCCACATGTGTCTGTGCCAGATATCAGGTGAACACTAAGGAATCTCACCATGTCGCTGCAAAGCGAATTCTAAGATACCTTAAAGGTACTCCTAATCTTGGCTTGTGGTACCCGCGAAACAATGATGTCGAGCTAATAGGCTTTTCAGATGCTGATTTTGCAGGGAGTAGGGACGACAGGAAAAGCACTTCCGGGACGTGTCAATTCCTCGGAAGAAGGCTTATCTCATGGAACATCAAGAAGCGGAACTGTGTGGCTACCTCCACAGCAGAATCTGAGTACATCTCAGCAGGCAGCTGTTGCGTACAACTCCTATGGATCAGAAACCAGTTAGCCGACTACAACCTTCAGTTCAAGGAAGTTCCAATGTACTGCGACTCCTGTAGTGCAATTGCCATTGCCAACAATCCTGTATCGCACAGCAGAACGAAGCATATTGAAGTACGCTACCAGTTCATTCGGGAGCACGTGGAGAACAAGGACATCTCTCTTTGTTATGTCCCCACGGACAAGCAGATTGCTGATATATTCACAAAGCCCTTAGACGAGGCCAAGTTCAATCTTTTCAAGACTGAATTGGGGATGCTCAATTACGAGGAATGAAGACTACAGAAGCTCCAGGCTCGTGCACGATATGAGGGGGAGCAAGGAAATCAAGTGTGAGCACGGACGCAAGAACTGAGGGGGAGCAAGGGGTCAAATGCTATCGCCCCGATTTGTAGAAGCCGAAAAGGGGGAGATTACCCTCTTAGCCAAGGCTAAGGTGGCTCCAAGCTTGCTCCCAAGAAATTGGTATTGGTAAGGGATGACTCAACTCAATGTTAAGTTTATGGTTTTCATTCCCATTTGCTCTATTCACCTTAGCTTGTAGGGTTTAGGCTTCTTCAAATAGTGGAAGATTGTTGGGTATTGTATCCACAATGTACATGATTTGAAGAAGCCCCTGGACAAGCTAAGGTCAATAGACTATGTATTTGATAAACTCTTTCAAGTTGTGCTTGCAGTTCCTACACGCTAAGTGCACACCAATGTCAGGGTGCAGTAGGTCAATATACACGGGTCTGCACGACGTAATCCCTCGTTGAGCAGATCAGTGTGTTGGCCTACATGTACTCTCTCTATTGGAGTGCATTTACTTTCAAGTACAGGACCGTTCATATGCAAGAGAAGACAAGGAACATGGATGGGTCAAGGAGCAGCTCCTGGGTGGAAGACGAAAATCCGTCTAAGGAAAATTCGACGAGAATCACCAAGTGATTCTCGCCGATTCGGCGAGAATCACTAGTGATTCTCGAATCGACGAGAATCATTAGTGATTCTCGCCGACTCCTTCTGGCTACCTCAAAACGGTGCCAAGTAAGATTCAGCGAGAATCACTAGTGATTCTCGCCGAACCAGTGGTTAAGCAGCTCATGAATACCAAGTGAAAATCGTTGAGAATCACTAAGTGATTCGGCGAGAATCACAAACGATTCTCGACGAATCGTCGAGAATCACTTGGTGATTCTCGCCGATTCGTCGAGAATCGCCTGCGATTCTCACCGATTTTCACTTAGCGTTTTCTCGGGATGCTGCTGGACCGGATTCTGCCAATGGACTATTTTGAACCAGTTTTCGGGATCTTTCTTGTGGGTCCCACAACGGTCAAATTAGTTGTATCTACAGTATATATATACGGGTATTTTGCACTGTAGATACACAGAAAAAAGCCGAGCAAAAACCTAAACCTAAAATCGTGATCAGATCTCCGCCGTCGCCGTCTCGCTCGAGCTTGTTGGTCGCCATCAACGATCGGGATTCCTTGGTGATCTCCGGCGACAGAAGCGTAGCAAAGCTTGAGTCTCACGTGTCTATCCAGAGATCTCTTGTCTCTCGATTTGTTGACCGGGAAAAACTCCCCCGTCTGAATCGATCGAGATGACCGATCCTAGAGTGACCGTTGGTAGACCTAGTTTGCTTCGCAACGAAGTTTGGATCTCAAAGTACTGCAGCAGCGCACCTTCGTTGCCGATGATTCCGAACCAAGCTGCCGCTCGGATTGCCGCCGCCGGTTCCGGGAGATCCTCTCCAAGAGAGACCAAGGTTGTAGACTCTTCATCGACTTCAAGAACACGTCGTCGAACGAAGAGGAACACCGTAGTCTCCAAAAGAAGTTTGTATTACGTGTACATTCTATATTTAATTTTGTTGTAAAGGAACTTTTGTTTCGTGTTGTAAGGGTTGGGTGCAACCCGTTTTGTGGGAGTGTTGACTATCACGTGTGGAAGGGCTCCTTCCGTTAGTGCAGGGATTGGATTTCAATCCCGTTGGAGAAGTGACCGAATTGTCCCTTGTTGGGGAGATAGGTCGAAGGGGGAAAGTGGATGTACCCAAGTCGGGAAAACACTATAAATTTCCTGTGATTTCTGTGTGCTGTGCTGTTTATCTTTATTGTGCAGGTACTATTATAAATTCCGCAAAAGCGCTACACGTCACCTATCCCCCCCCCCCATAGGTGCACATAGTTGACACTAGGTGGACTTTAAAAACAGAATGCCTCAGCAAGTAGGTACAAATGGTGGCAGAAATATTAAGCAAAAGTAAACAAGGTCAAAAGGGGTAGCAACCCAAGACCAAAAATACTGACATAAAGTACGAAGTAGGCATCAAACAGGAAATGAACACTTACGTGAATCGTCACGTACAATGCAAACACACCATATGCACAAGGCAATACGGTGACAAACATGAGTAAATCATAAGGAAGAAAATCCATAACCTTTATTAACCACTTGTGGTCACTCTACCAAAAAACAACACGGGCGAGATGGTCACTTAGCTGTACACACACCTCATTAAGTTTAAATCCGTTTAACTACGGGAGAGATTCATGCACTCCACCATACACCGCATATGCCCAAAACACCGGCAGAGTTCCAAAAGGTACTAATAAAGGAAACAACCTTGCGGAGTAGGTCACGTACACTACCTCCCGAAACCAAGGAAAAATAAAAGAAACCACAACACCAACATCTCGGGACTTGGCACATCGATACTACATGAAATTTCTAGATTAAAGACACGGTTGATCAACCTTTAGAAATGGTTTACAATCCTATATTGAAATTAACACGTCCAACAACGATAGACGAAATATTTTAATTCACCGATAAAACATTCTAAGGATGATTGTACGTACCTAGTCGAGATCGAAATTACCATGACCAGACTTTATAAAATTTTTTTGAGTGATCTTCAAGAAGGACTAAACATAATCATAGTTTGCAAAGACAACACAAAAGGAAAGAAAATTAAGGAACAAAGGCATAACGGTTACCATCAAACCGGACAAGGAACAACGAAGGAAAACAACGAGTTGCCTTGGTTGTACCGGAAAAATTTCTCCGAATCGCTCTGCATCGTAGATCGGGGATAGAGAACAGGGAGAAGTGGAGATCTAGACAAAAATGGCGGAAAAGGGGTTAGGGCCGAAAAACTCTAACGAAAAAAAAGTAAAGGAATGGGGAAGAAATTACCACGATAGCGTAGCTCTTGGTGAGTGCTTTCCGGATCTACGTTCGGTTGAAGATTTCGAGCACCGGAGCTCCGTCGGCGGCCACCGGAAGATTCACGAAAAGAACTCTCTCTCTCGCTCGTGGTTCTTGTTTGGGAGAAAAGGAATCAGAGAAGAAGTTCTATTCAAACCTAAATATAAGAATATATATATATATATACAAGCAGTCGTGCACGGGCGACCCCGTGCGGGCAACATTTGTCGTGAGTGCAACATTTGTCAGGGGTGCGACATTTGTCGTGGGTGCGGCATTTGTCGTGGGTGCGGCAATTGTCGTGGAGGCGGCAATTGTCGTGGGGGCGGCAATTGTCGTGAGGGTGACAATTGTCGTGTGGGCGACAATTGTCATGTGGGCGACATTTATCGTGGGGGCGACATTTGTCATGGGGCGACATTTGTCGTGTGGGCGACAGTTGTCCTGGGGGCGACATTTGTCGTGGGGGTCACGTTTGTCGTGGGGACGACATTTGTCGTGGGGACGACATTTGTCGTGGGGACGACATTTGTCGTGGGGACGACATTTGTCGTGGGGACGACATTTGTCGTGGGGATGACATTTGTCGTGGGGACGACATTTATCGTGGGGACGACATTGTTCGTGAGGGCGGCATTGGCCGGGGGCAGCATTGGCCGGAGACGACGACATTGGCCGGGGGCGAAGACATTGGCCGGGGGCGGCGACATTGGCCGGGGGCGGCCACATTGGCCGGGGGCGGCGACATTGGCTGGGGGCGGTGACATTGGTCGGGTACGGCGACATTGGCCGAGGGAGGCGACATTGGCCGGGGTCGGCGACATTTGTCGGCGGCGACGACATTGTCTGGTGGCGGAGACATTGGTCGTCAACGGCGACATTAGTCTTGGGCATCAACATTGGTCGTGGGAGTGGATGTAGGCGGAGACATTGGTCATGGGGGATACATTGATTGTGGACTATGACATTGATTATGGACTATGACATTGGTGGTGGGGTCCGGAAGACGTTGACGTTGTCAAAGGAACGATAATTTCTTGCTATATTTCGACGTCACGTTCTCAAATGGGGTGTAATATGATTATCTTCAATTTCATATGATTGATTTGGAGGTTCTTGCTCGTTTGGTCGGACTTCCACGGTTGATGGTAAAGTCATCGATGAGTGTAATTGTCTTCTCCTCTCATTCAATGCACACCGTTGTTCTATAGTCAATGACCGCTCCAATCACTAACACGCGCTCGGGATGACTCTCGAGTTTGTGTAGTCATTGTCGTCGAAGTCGAAGACCTCCATCTTTTACATTGGACTGAACCACCCCTGTTTGGCAACGATGATGACGCCTCCGCTTGATTTCAGTGTCAAAACCTGATTAAACATCCCTACTGAATGTATCTATTGGGCAAGATCCCTACTTGATAAAATAGAGTAATCTAGAGTTATAATTGCAAGGGTATCAAAGTCCGAGAAATTCACAACATAAAGCTATTTGTATTAAAGCATTCACATCATAAATCTATTTGAACCTCATTCATTTAGTAACAGTTATTGATCCAAAGAACTGAAAACAGTACGATAGCACACACAAAAACGGACCCGAAGGAAGCTCGCTTGTCGGAACCTTTCTACTGCACAGGCACCTAAAGGAAGTTATTGAGGAGGATATGAAATTCATGAAAATAAATATCAGAATGCTATCTCAACGCCGTAGAGAAAGTAAAATCATTCAAGGAATAAGCAAGCTGCATTTGTTGTTCAAATCTCGCACATTCTTCTTTGTGATCATTCCAGTGCAACTTCTGCATATGGACGGAGTTTGTAAAAAAAGACAATAATAAGAAAACAGTCGTCCCTCAACTTCATAATCACCACATATGGCAGAAGAAAGCAAAGAAGAGTAGACAACGATTCTTTACAAATTCAATGTAGAAAAAAAAACGAATCCCTGAACATTGAAGTTTAAGAGCGGCATGATGAAATAGTGGCATGGAGTACAAAATGCTAGAAATGAGAAAGATGTAGAAATTGCGAACCTGGTGCTCTGGAGAGCAATAGGTGACGGCCACGCAGCTTCCACAGCGCCGGTTGGGACGGCCGGGGAGGCATGGGTTGCTCCGGAGATGAGGAGAAGTTTGTGCAAGCGAAACCCTAGATTTTGAAGCGGAAATGAGGAGCGGAAGTCGTTCGGGACGAAATGAACAGGGCGGAACGCCTGCAAAATGCTAGAAATGAGAAAGATGTAGAAATTGCGAAGCTGGTGCTCTGGAGAGCAATAGGTGACGGCCACGCAGCTTCCACAGCGCCGGTTGGGACGGCCGGGGAGGCATGGCTTGCTCTGGAGATGAGGAGAAGTTTGTGCCAGCGAAACCCTAGATTTTGAAGCGGAAATGAGGAGCGGAAGTCGTTCGGGATGAAATGAACATGACGGAACTCCTGGAAGGCGACGGAACTCCAGGACGGCGTGAGGAGTATGCCGCAGCGGGAGAAGAAGCACGCAAGTTGCGGGAGGGATTGTCGCGGAGGAAGAATCACGCGAGTCCAGCGAAACCCTAGATTTTGAAGCGGAAATGAGGAGCGGAAGTCGTTCGGGACGAAATGAACATGGAGGAACTCGTGGACGGCGACGGAACTCCAGGACGGCGTGAGGAGTATGCCACAGCGGGAGAAGAAGCACGCGAGTTGCGGGAGGGATTGTCGCGGAGGAAGAAGCACGCGAGTCGCGTGAGGAGGAGATGTCGCAGAGCAATAAATTGCGGCTGAAAGTCCACCTAGTGTCAACTATGAGCACCTATGGGGGGGAATAGGTGACGTGTAGCGCTTTTGCGGAATTTACGAATGTACCTGCACAATAAAAATAAAAAGCACAGCACACAGAATACACAGGCAATTTATAGTGGTTCCCCGACTTGGGTACATCCACTTTCCCCCTTCGACCTATCTCCCAACAAGGGACGACTCGGTCTCTTCTCCAACAGGATTGAAATCCAATCCCTGCACTATCGGAAGGAACCCTTCCACACGTGAGAGTCAACACTCCCACAAAACGGGTTGCACCCAACCCTTACAACATGGAACAAACGTTCCTTTACAACAAAAGTAAATATAGAATGTACACGAGATACAAACTTCGTTTGGAGACTACGGTGTTCCTCTTCGTTCGACGACGTGTTCGTGAAGTCAACGAAGAGTCTACAACCTTGGTCTCTCTTGGAGAGGATCTCCCCGGAACCGGCGGCGGCAACACGAGCGGCGGCTAGCTTCAGGATCGGCGGCTATGATGATGAGCGGCTGCTGAAAATAGAGATCCAATCTTCGTAGCGAAGCAAGCTAAGTCTACCAACGGTCACACGAGGATCGGTCGTCTCGATCGATTCGGATGGGAAGTTTTTTCCCGATCAACAAATCGAGAGACAAGGGATCTCTGGATAGACGCGTGAGACTCAAGCTTTGCTAAGCTTCTGTTGCCGGAGATCGGGAAGAAACACGATCAACAACGGAGGCTGACTAGCGCGAGCGGCGACGGATGCGGCGGAGCGATTTCGCGATTTTAGGGTTTTCTCTGCTCGGCTTCTTTCTCTGTCTTTTACTGTTCAAAATACCCATGTATTTATACACCGTAGACCCATACAATATGACCGTTGTGGGTCCCACAGGTATAACCCCGAAATCCGGTTCAAACTAGTCCAGCGGCAGAATCCGGTCCAGCAGCATCCCGAGAAATCGCCAAGTGAAAATCGGCGAGAATCGCAGGTGATTCTCGACGAATCGGCGAGAATCACCAAGTGATTCTCGACGATTCGTCGAGTCTCGACGATTCGTCGAGAATCGCTAGTGATTCTCGCCGAATCACTTATTGATTCTCAACGATTTTCACTTGGTATTCATGATCTGCTTAACCACTGGTTCGGCGAGAATCACTAGTGATTCTCGCCGAATCTTACTTGGCACCGTTTTGAGGTAGCCTGAAGGAGTCGGGGAGAATCACTAATGATTCTCGTCGATTCGGCGAGAATCACTATTCGGCGAGAATCACTAGTGATTCTCGCCGAATCGGCGAGAATCACTTGGTGATTCTCGTCGAATTTTCCTTGGATGAATTTTCGTCTTTCCACCCAGGAGCTGCTCCTTGACCCATCCACGCTCCTTGTCTTCTCTTGCATATGAATGGCCCTGTACTTGAAAGTAAGTGCACTCCAATAGAGAGAGTACACGTAGGCCAACACACTGATCTGCTCAACGAGGGATTACGTCGTGCAGACCCGTGTATATTGACCTACTGCACCCTGACATTGGTGTGCACTTAGCGTGGAGGAACTGCAAGCACAACTTAAGAGGATTCATCAAATACATTGTGAATTCATCTTAGCTTGACAGGTGGCTTCCTCAAATCCAGGTAATTGTGGATACAGTACCCAACAATCTCCCCCTATTTGACGATGCCAAAACCCTACTAGCTAAGATGAATAACACCAATCAAATAATAAGCATAGCATTCAAAATCTAAACACACAGCACAAGAGAGTATGAGCAAACAGATCAGGACTTGATTCATTCATAAATTCAAATATATATACCAATATAAATATATACACATATAATCTCAGAATTGTTCATATGATAACAATAATCATTAAATGTTCTTAAGACAAAGTGACAAGCTATAAATTATTGACTATTTTTCCTTAGCTAAGTCACCCTTGAGATTTTGAGCCAAGTACTTCTTGCTTTGCCTCTCCATGTATTCTTTGGGCTTCGGGTAATACCTAGGAGGAGAAACTTTATCTGCATCCGTGTTGTTTCTGAAAAAGATGTTGCGTTTCGCTTCAAACATTTTGTGCATTTCCCACTCATACTGGCTATATACTTCGTTCCGATTGATCTCTCCTCTTTCTTGCAGCCAGAAGGTGTCTAAGATGATGTTCCTTGAAACTGGACTCCACTTTTCGTTTCGTACATTCTCCTCACTCATTCGAGTTCTCTTTTCAGCCTGTGTCTCCTTGGAGGTCCCTTCTTGAGCTTTTCTCTTTCCCCTAGCTTTTGCTAAAGCCTCTTGGTCAAACATGCTCCTCAGTTTACCTTTGGAGAGAGCCCTAGCATCAGCTTCATTTGTGGGAACATCTGCAGCACTTGTACTTAAATCCTCAGCAGCACTTACTTCCTCAACGGCCATAGAGGTCTCAGGAGCCTGAATATCTGCAGGATGTTCAGGCAAGGCGATGCCTAACGCCTGGTGGAGCATCCACCAGTTGCTGTCATAGACGTATTTGTTTGACAGCTCGAAGTTTTTGATCATAACTTCTCGGAGCTCAGCCATCTTAGCTATGTATTCCTTCTCCCCCTTTTTTGCTTCTACAGCTATGAAGTTGGCATAGGAATGTAGGGAGTCGTCAATATGCTTCGTGGTCTTGGAGAATTCAGTGACCAGGGCCTGCTGATTGGCATTGAGAGTGACCATATTACCGTCAAACTTTTGAATGTTGTTGGCGACAACATGTGCATTATGATTTACGACAGCAAGAGTATCAGTGTTCTTTTTCAATCCGACCATAAGGAGTGTGACAGCTTCGCCGGCCGCGGTATACTTTTCTTCAAATTTCTTGTCCATCACGTCAAGTTTATGATTGAGCTCCACCATATTCTTGAGCATCAGATTTTCAGAAGTCTTAATCCTGTTCAGCAGTTTATTCTGAGCTTCATCAAAGGAGGCTTTAAGTTCATTCACAATGCCCTGAATGATATTGATAGTGTGAGTGGCTAGCTCATCTCGTAACGGAATAGCCGGAGGCACTTGTGGACCTTGCCCTTCAGCAGACGCATCTGTAGAGCCGGATACAAGCACAGTCTCTAATGGAGGAATGCTGGCGGCCTCTGTAGATTTGTCTGACTCCCCCTCCACTGGTGCAGCAATGTTTTCAGGAACGATTTCAGGTGCATGCTTGTCAGATGGAGGTTCAATGAGATCCGAATCCTCCAACACTTCATGTCCTTCATGCCCGTCATCCTCTTCGTCATCATCCATGAACTCATCTTCATCAGCAGCCTCTTCCAATTCTTTGTCAGCAGTCTCCAGTACAGTGTCACTTTCTGCTTGAATTTCGGCCACAGCATCCCTGGCCACTTGGGAGATTACAGATACTACATCAGTATGAGGGGGTAGAGGCTCCCCCTCGATTCCTGCAGTCAAGGTATCAGGAATTTCACCGGGGGTGACTGCTCGAGATACTCCCTGTTGCTCTTCCACTGCAGTCTGCCCAATACGCCTCTCCCATCGATCAAACACACTTGTGTCCATCTTCTTCAAGTAGTGGAGAGGGACACCTTTGCTCATGTCAAACTTGTCTCCATTTAGCTGGTTTAGATATAGACTTATGATGCGGCCAAAACTCGGAGTGCCCAAGGTGTCCTTGATCTTCTCGAACAGCAACTCCCCCCAGTTGAACCTCTTACGGCAGACAACAGCTATCAGAATCTTGAACATATCTCCTGAGATATGGTCATGAGAGCCCGGCTTGCAGATGAGCACCTTTCCAATAATGTCAGACGGGAGCTTCCCTTCTTCATTCATATCCTTTCTTTTTATTGACCGAGTTCCTTGTGGGAGACCGCAGAATAAGAGAGTTCTGTTTTTGTCATCGTCCTCCAGATAGTCCTCATGCTCCGAGCTAGAAAGCTGCAGATAGCGGGTCAGCTTGCTGGCAGACATCTTGACCTTTGCCCCAGCCACCTTGCTTTTGATTAGGGAGTCGCCATTTCGGAGTCTTGCGGTAGCGAAGAACTCCAGCACCTCTTTGTCCAGGATTTTGCAAGGGTGCTCTAGGACGAAGGTGAGCCCAGCCTCCTCCAGCATCAGAATGATGTTGCGGAATTCATCCGAGGCGTGAGAGAACCCAGTTCGAACAAGCTCGCAACCGGTGACCAACCCAGCAGTTGTCCTTGGAGCCATTGCAGATCTAGAGAGAGAAGCCCTACTCTAAACTTTAATGAACATTCAAAAAGGAAAGCATCACTAGTGAGGACGTCCAAGTACGGGTGAGGAAGAGGTTACCTAAGGCGTAGACGGAAGTGAGTTGGAGAGCTTCTTTTAGGGTTCGGCGGGATTCGTCGAGAGCTTTTCGAGAACCTTGCGGTAACCTAGAGGAAGACGATGGAGAACTTGCGGGATTTTGCGAAGGCGGTGGGGGATCCGACGAGAACCTTGCGTGATTCCTAAAGGAGAAACCTTACGGGAACTTTGAGAGATTCGACGAGCTTCCTTGCGGGATCCGACGGAAGAAACCTTGCGATTCTGCGAAGAGCTTCCTTGTGGGAACTTTGATGTTGCGGATTCTGGCGTGGATTCTGCGAAAGTCGGCGGAACTCGTGTAGCTTGCTCCTTCGGCGGGATTCTTGAGGAAGGCGAAGGGTCGGCGAGCCCTTTCGGCGGGATTCTTAAGTATAAAAATGAAATTGAAGGGTTTTCTTTACTAAGTATAAAAATGATACCAAGATTCCGAGTATATAATGGGTCGGCGGGATTTGTCTAATCCGAAATTGAAAGGTTTCTCTACTGGGAATTTTCACGTTAGGAAGCATTGCAACATTTTCGAATTCTTTTGATGTCAAGTCAATATAATTACGATAAATACATATTTATTGTAAAGACAATCTATATGGATTTGAGCAAGGCTTCTCCAAACACTTCTTGATGTCAATTGTGAGTTGTCAAGATTCACAATGACATATATTCGTTAACTTGTTATTGATGTATAAAGGTTTGCATGTATCGAGTTAACCTATCCTTAGAAGTGCATACATACACTAATATACAAAGATGTATCTGTATATAAGGATATATATATATAGGTAATTGTCAATTGAAAACGACTCAAGTCTTGGAACTAATCATGAGTACCTGGGATTTTGAGAGTCATCGTTTAAGTCCCACAGGTAGAACATATTAGAATCTCAATGTGAGTATGCTCAAGTAGATATCACATCTGTTATTGCAGACGCTTGTTCCAATTTAGTCTTGAGCCACCTACTGTCAAGTTCCCATCATATTCACGGGAACCTAGACTACCCTGCAAGAAAGAATTACTTTACCTTAGGAACCCAAATCATATTGGGTCCTAGGTTCCTGTTAGCATAAGCACGCAACTGCCTTCCTTCAGAAAACCTGTCTGGAAGACTACCTCTGTCCCGAGAATGTGGATAAGCCCTTGCCGTGGGCACAGAGGGGTTGTGCCAACAGTCGATGGCAAAGTGCCCCACTTTGCCGCAGCACCAACATGGGTGAATGTTGTATCGCCGTTTCCGACCTGATCTAGTGACTGATGTAGTCACGGTCCTAGGCCTAAACGGGATAGGGCATGATCTTGTCACAAAAATTCCTCTTCTATCGTGACACGTGGAAGGGTGGAAAGAATGCATGTTGTGAGCGTTATGAGGCCGGGAAGGTGGTGCCATTCTTTCAGGCATCTCCCTTACTGAGGCCCCATGGAGCCTGACATCATGACTTCTATCCTCTCTATCCCGTGTCCTCGAGTGGTGAGAAGTCTTCTGTGAGCTGGGACATGCAGATCCACACTGTGTTGAGGCAGTGGCGGTGAATACAAAGGGCTCAGAATGAGCCTTAGGTATTCTCTCGTGGGTGGCCACGCCGGCCCTTGCACTCCGGGTGTCTCCGCATGGGGACAGATCACCCTTGCATTGACCACGACTATGCCTGTGGTCATACCTGAAGGCATGATGAGTTGCCTTCCTGCTTGGAGTGGGGGGGTCGGAATACCGTTTCCCCATTTCTCCACGAATTGATAATCCGGGAGATCCACCCGTTTTCTTGCTTTCTCTTAATGGCATCAACCTTGGAGAAGTTTGATACTATTCTTTTCTCATTCTCTAAACTACTCTCTAGAGATGAGATCTTAGAGTCCTTGGCCTTGTTGGACGCCAATTGGAGAACCAACAAGATCTTCAGTCGAGCAATCTCTTGAGCTTGCTCCTCAGCAAGTAGGTTGCTTGACTGAAGGGTTCTCTTCAGGGAATCAGCATTTTCTGAAGGAGGGCAGTTCCTGTCTTCAGAAATTTCAAGAGATACGGGGCAGGATGAAGAAGTTACCTGCTCTTCTATGTTATTGTCATTAGATCCAGTGACCATTGTTTCATCCACATCAGAGCTGCTTTCCTCACTGTCCTCTTCAGTCTCTGACACGGACACTGGAGCTCTGATGCAATCCGAGGGATCCTTGCCTTCATCTTCAGAAGTGAGGACCCCCACATACGCTTCATCCTCTGATTGACAGCATATTCCAGCTTTCTATGACCCCCCCATCAGCTCTGAGATCATCATCCACAGAGATTTAGCTGTTCTACATTTTTCCAATCTAGAGCGAGAGGCTCCAGACCAGATATCCATGATAATTTGACGAATCCTCTCGTCCAAGTGAAATAGTGATAGTTCCGTCTCTGACATCTCAGCAATGCCCATGGGCACTTGGATCCCAGAGTCGGAGGTCTTCAAGGGAATAAACGGACCCTCTTCCAGGATGAAGGATGCTCGAGGATCGATAACATCAAGGTGAAATGACACTCTCATTCTCCAGATGGGATAATAATCCTTTGTGCATGCGGGGAGTTTGAGTGGCGGTATCTAATAATCCAGCTCCATGCTTCTGACACTGGTGGCAGGATTCTACTCAAGGTGTTAACTTTTTTGATGAGTAACCTCCCTCTGATACCACTTGAAAGTCCACCTAGTGTCAACTATGAGGACCTATGGGGGGGGGGGGGATAGGTTACGTGTAGCGCTTTTGCGGAATTTACGAATGTACCTGCACAATAAAAATAAAAAGCACAGCACACAGAATACACAGGCAATTTATAGTGGTTCCCCGACTTGGGTACATCCACTTTCTCCCTTCGACCTATCTCCCAACAAGGGACGACTCGGTCTCTTCTCCAACAGGATTGAAATCCAATCCCTGCACTATCGGAAGGAACCCTTCCACACGTGAGAGTCAACACTCCCACAAAACGGGTTGCACCCAACCCTTACAACACGGAACAAACGTTCCTTTACAACAAAAGTAAATATAGAATGTACACGAGATACAAACTTCGTTTGGAGACTACGGTGTTCCTCTTCGTTCGACGACGTGTTCGTGAAGTCAACGAAGAGTCTACAACCTTGGTCTCTCTTGGAGAGGATCTCCCCGGAACCGGTGTCGGCAACACGAGCGGCAGCTAGCTTCAGGATCGGCGGCTATGATGATGAGCGGCTGCTGAAAATAGAGATCCAATCTTCGTAGCGAAGCAAGCTAAGTGTACCAACGGTCACACGAGGATCGGTCGTCTCGATCGATTCGGATGGGAAGTTTTTTCCCGATCAACAAATCGAGAGACAAGGGATCTCTGGATAGACGCGTGAGACTCAAGCTTTGCTAAGCTTCTATTGCCGGAGATCGGGAAGAAACACGATCAACAACGGCGGCTGACTAGTGCGAGCGGCGACGGATGCGGCGGAGCGATTTCGCGATTTTAGGGTTTGCTCTGCTCTGCTTCTTTCTCTGTCTTTTACTGTTCAAAATACCCATGTATTTATACACCGTAGACCCATACAATATGACCGTTGTGGGTCCTATAGGTATAACCCCGAAATCCGGTTCAAACTAGTCCAGCGGCAGAATCCGGTCCAGCAGCATCTCAAGAAATCGCCAAGTGAAAATCAGCGAGAATCGCAGGTGATTCTCGACGAATCGGCGAGAATCACCAAGTGATTCTCGACGATTCGTCGAGAATCGCTAATCGTCGAGAATCGCTAGTGATTCTCGCCGAATCACTTATTGATTCTCAACGATTTTCACTTGGTATTCATGATCTGCTTAACCACTGATTCGGCGAGAATCACTAGTGATTCTCGCCGAATCTTACTTGGCACCGTTTTGAGGTAGCCTGAAGGAGTCGGCGAGAATCACTAATGATTCTCGTCGATTCGGCGAGAATCACTTGGTGATTCTCGCCGAATCGGCGAGAATCACTTGGAGATTCTCGTAGAATTTTCCTTGGACGAATTTTCGTCTTTCCACCCAGGAGCTGCTCCTTGACCCATCCACGCTCCTTGTCTTCTCTTGCATATGAACGGCCCTATACTTGAAAGTAAGTGCACTCCAATAGAGAGAGTACACGTAGGCCAACACACTGATCTGCTCAACGAGGGATTATGTCGTGCAGACCTGTATATATTGACCTACTGCACCCTGACATTGGTGTGCACTTAGCGTGGAGGAACTGCAAGCACAACTTAAGAGGATTCATCAAATACATTGTGAATTCATCTTAGCTTGACAGGTGGCTTCCTCAAATCCAGGTAATTGTGGATACAGTACCCAACATCGGCTATCGCGAATATGAGGTGGATGAACAGTGCAGGGAACCGTAAACTAAAGCTCTAGCCAGACAAAAGACGAAAAAGCCTTTAAATTAAAGCCCGAAACTTGTTAAAATGAGGGTATTTTGGTCACCGAATGTTACACCCTGAGGGTTTAGGGGTTTCCTTATAGTATATATATATATGTAAAAGTACTTTTAAATTTTTTTGTCTAAATACAAGAAAACGTGTGATTTATGAGTGGGTACGGGAAAACCGGCAATAGAGATTTAATATTGCTTCAAATCGAAAAGTACCCAACATGAAAGTTGTAGATCGCGGTGAGACGAACAAATTTTATGTTGACCATGTTTTTAAACGATACCGTTTTGACCCTCAAAATGGTGCTCGAATGCAAATAACAGGGAACTACTCGAGATATATAAAGCTACTCGAGTATATGAGGGCAAGGTACTCGAGAGGAACTTAAAATACTCGAGTAAAATAAGTAGGACTCGAGAAAAGTCAATATTATGCGAGAAAAAAACCATTATAGTCGAGATAAAAGAATAGTACTCGAGTAGATCAATGGTACTCGAGTAGAAATATATAATACGGCTTATTTACGAGTTGTTTTGGGAAAATTGAAATGGATGTTGTAGATGAGTTCAAATGAAAACGTGCCCAACATGCAAGTTGTAGATCTCAACGAGACGAAAAAATTTTATGTTGACCATGTTTCCATAAGATGCCGTTTTGACCCTCAATACAGCATCCGAACATAGATCACAATGGACTACTCGAGTAGCAGAAATGACCTACTCGAGTAGCAGAATTGACCTACTCGAGTAGCAGAATGACCTACTCGAGTAGCAGAATGGCCTACTCGAGTAACAGAAATGACCTACTCGAGTAACTAAAGAAATCACTCGAGTATAATTGCATGAAACAACAATTCTTTTTCAAATATACCCTTTTGATCAAACTATATGAATGAATAGCAAAAGACATTTTTGAATAGTACTTTAATAATAAAATATTCATATTATATATTTTTGAATAAGGAAACTATGAGATCTAAACGGAGGCCCGAACGAGCGCCGAATCAAACGAAATTCGCACCGTAGATGAACACTGACGCCACGAACACAACAGCGAAGTCAAGACCAAAATCCGACGAGCCATTCCCGGGATAATAATCTTCAAAGTATACGGCGAACATAAACAATCCAAAACTTCAATCGCTCGTCGAGACTCCAAAAATGCTCAGATTGCGACGAAACTTGGCGAGCAAGTCCAAAATCACATAACTTAAATTCCAAATGCAAGATTTTTCCCATTACAACGAGAATTCGGCCGACTCGACCGCACGGACGCAAAAATGTCTTAACGGCATTGCGCTGCCAACTCGACATTAAAAGTAACGCCACGACGTCATAAATATGACGATGCCCATTCTAATAAAATCATAGAAAAATCGGGGGCATTACATTGACTCTGGTGGCCTCATTGAATTTTGCAGGTTCTCGCTCATCCAGAGGACCTGCAAAGAAGCAAGAGACAAAACTCACTGCATTCCCATCACAATATCGAGCTGGGGGCTTAATAACCCTCTTTCATCTCCGAAGGGTATGCTCCTTGCTCACCACCTCAGTTTCTTTTTCAGGCTCAGCTCCATTCCCGGGAATACTTTGGACAATGCTCCCCCTACTTCCTGAACTAGAAGCCTCTATCTAAGAGCTTGAAGCAACAGGAGCTGCTGGTGAAACAGCATGGTCCTCTTCCAGAACTTCAGCAACCACCTCCTGCTCTTCATCAACATTGCACTCTGGTAGCTCAACCGAGCCTCCTCCATATGATATTAGCTCATCAAAGACCATGTCTCTTGATACAACAAACTTTTTCGTCGCAGGATCCATGTATTTCCATCCCTTCTTCCGCTCATCATATCGTACAAAGACAAGCTTCCCTGCCTTTGCATCAAGCTTTGTCCTTGAAGAATCCGGGACATGCATATAGCAAGTTGATCCAAACACCTGAAGGTGTTCCACACTTGGCTTCTCCTTCAGCAACATCTCAAAAGGAGTCTTCATGTTGATCGGACTGAGCGGCATCTGATTGATGACATAAGAAGCACAAGAAATCCCCTCTACCCAGAAATACCTAGGAATGTCTTTCGCATGAAGCCAACACTTGCAGGTTTCCGTCAGATGAAGGATCTTCCGCTCTGCTACTCCATTTTTCTGTGGAGTATGAGCACAAGTAAGCTCTCTTTGGATCTCGTGCTTCCTGCAAAAGTTAGAAGACTCGGAGGATATAAACTCACCACCGTTGTCTGATATAAACTTCTTGATCCGCAAGCCAAACCGGCCGTCCACTAGCTCCTTAAACTCCACAAACAAATGGAAATTTTCTGACTTCTCCTTCAAGAAAAAAACCCAAGTGTATCTTGAGTAGTCATCTATCAGAACAAGCATGTATCTGCTCCCACCAAGGCTAGCAGTGACGGTTGGTCACATCAAGTCACCATGGATACACTCCAATGGTCTCTTGCTCCTCTTTTGTGACTTATCAAATGGAAGGCGATGAGCCTTACCGTACTGACACCCTGCACAAACGTGACCATAGCCAAAGGATGAAAGCATAGGTAAGCCTCTTACAAGGCTCCTGTTTGTCATAGCTTTCAACTTATCCATTCCTACATGCCCCAGCCTCTCATGCCATATAGCAGCGCTATCATTAGCCCTCATCCGATCAATGTAAGAGTTTGTTGCAAGAACAAACAAGTTCTTAACTCTCCTCCCAACATGAGTAACATCAGCCTTTACCACTGATACATTGCGAAGGAACTTCACTTCTGTTGGACCAAACAGAATGTGATAACCTACGTCTACCGCGTTGGACATAGAGAAGAGGTTCTTCTTCATGCCCGGCACATGATACACACTCCTTAATGTAAGTGTACCCTTATCACTACATAAGGACATGACCCCCTCCTTCTCTACTGTATAAATAGTATTATAAGTAGTTACGATAGCTTCGTTACCTGAGTAAGCTCGCAGTGAAGAGAACTTTGACTTGTCTCCGATGAGGTGATGACCACACCTGGAGTCCACGATCCACGCGTCGTTGAAGTCGACAGCGGACAAAGCACGAACACAAGTGCCTGTCATGAAGGCTCCACTCCATCCAGCTTCCTCAGTACTCAAGCAAGCTTCCTCCTTGCCTGCAGCATGCCTAGGCTGTAGTTTGACATTGCAGTCACGCTTGAAGTGTCCCCACAAATGACACCTATAGCACTTCAAGTTTTTCTTCCAATCCTTTCTGACAGATTAGAAGTTGAAGGCTCATTTTCAGCAGCAGTGTTCTTCTTCCATTTCCATCTCTTCTTCTTCTTTCCTGTGAACAACGATTCACTACCTCGTTCAAAGATAGTCACTCCTGCCATCTTCCTAGCCAAACTTTCCTGCAAAGCAAGCAGGTTCTCAAGCTCCAGTAGAGATGGCTGAGTATCCCAGCCTTGAACAGAAGTTACAAAGGCAACATACTTCTTCCGCAAGCCGCGGATAATGTGCCTTTTCAACTTGGCCTCAGAGATAGGCTCATCAGGATCTAGCGCTGATATATCAACACATAGGCTCTTCATATTCAAGAAGAACTTAGGGATAGTCAGGTCTCCTTGAGTTGTCCTAGCCAACTCATTCTCCAAGAACTGTAGACTCGCCACATTCTTCCTATTGAACAACCCATCAATAGTTGTCCAAATATAAGCAGCTGACTCACATCCAATGATGTGATCAAACAACTCCGGTGAAACAGCCCTCTTGAGGGTAAACCCAGCCTTTGCATTTATTTTCCTCCAGACCCTCACCTGCTCAGCAGTCCCAAATGCAGCTGCAACTTCCTGCCTGTCGTCACCACTGATGACCTCCCATAGATCCTCACCCAGAAGAAAACTCTTCATGCTTGACTTCTACTTTTTAAAGTTAGTCGTCGTCAAGAGTTCAATGCCCAGACCTCTTGCATAGTTCCCTTCCATTGCAGCAACCTTGGTTAAGCTTTCAGAAGCACAAAGCAACAACACAAGTTGATCACCGCTCAAGCAACTGAACCTAGCTCTGATACCATGTTGAATTTTCTCAAAGTGGTCAACAAGATAGTCTAACGCCAAATTAATATCCTCAGAACTATCAAGATCACACCTTGATCATACGGAAAATAGGAAAGGAAGCTTAAACACCAAATGCAATCACAGGGGCAAGCAGATCATATATTTCTTTATTTCTTCTTTACAAGGCGAGGTATACATGGCGAGACATCTCCAGTACACAGGAACATAGGAAAAAATGCAAGTAAAACAATTCAAGCGGACAGCACTGGAGACCGCCGATACCGCCCAGTCCACCAAAGTCGCCGAAGACGCCCGAACTGCTGCTGCTACTAGAATACGAATAGAATACGGAGTCCGCCGAGACAACGAGGTCGCGCGAACACACCGTTATTCGCTGACTGCTACAAGCCGCTGCCGAACTCAAGAACAAACCGCCTAGACCACCGAGTTCGGAGGATAGGTTATTGAACTTGGAAAACCTGAAGCAGAGAAACTGACAAAACGTAGAAGCGACCTGCTGAGATCGCCGATTGAGACCTCAAACTTCACTGATGCTGACCGCAATCAAAGCAAAACTCCTGGCTCCTCAGTGTTTGCCGCGCAACCTGCAAACAACAAACAGTTCTCTTCAACCCACGCTGACAGGAAAATCCAGACCACAACACTCAACGAAGACTCAACTTACTGTTCACTCAGTTACTGTAGATGTGTCCGGGGGTCTATTTATAGGCAAGGTGAGGAGTGTGGTCACCACCCTAGTGAATAGAGTCACCGCCCCAGCTTGCGATCTAACACCACATAGTCCCCCAAGTCCGCAAAGACTTGGCCAGACTTCAAACCTGCCAGGTGCCAGGTCAAAGCCAGTCCGCCACCATGCGGACACAATGTCAGCCCGCTCAACACAAGCACATCGCCAGTCCACCTAACGCAAGCATATCACTAGTCCGCTACACAACACAGCATGTGGACACAGGCACAACCCATGCTGCATCAGTCCGCAACTCAACAAAGCACGCGGACACAGCCACAACCCAAACTACATTAGTCCGCAACCTGTACGCGGACAAGGCGACAGTCCGTACAGCTCGACAACAATGCCACAGCCAACCACGAGTCCACGCCCAATAGGCAGTCCGTCCGGTAAACAACGGACTCTGCGAACACTGCGAGCACCATGGACTTGTCATATAAAATGACTAGCAGCTCATCAATCAACTGGCACGAGTACGGCGGACACAGGAGACCCAGACTGCCAATCAGCAGGACAGTCTGCCAAAAGGAAGTGAAACATCAATCGCATCATGGAGAGCTCGTCAAGAACCAAAGCCCATCTCCAAGTCTAGTCCGCAAATGCAGACTTCGCGGACGCAAAACGAGTCCACTATAACACTGCTGATATAACATCCAAGCCGCCCGGTTACCACAAGAGCTGGCTAACTGCAAGGCCGCAGAACAAGCTGAGCACCACCAACAGACTGCCAAACACAGTCCGCTCTGGCCGCTCCACTAGATGCCCAAGCTGCTAAGACTTCCTTGGCCATACACCATCCAGGCCGCACAACAAGTCCGCCCAGGCCGCTCCACGAGAACAGCCAAGCCACCAAGTCCAACCAAGCCAGGTCACCCAGGCTGCAACCATCAGTCCGCCTAGGCCGCGGACACCGTCCCCTCAGACTGCTCAGACCGCCCGACCTGCACCATCACCCACTTTCACTTCACAAATTTCAACAAGCCTATACTATAAATAGGGTATGAGCATAGGGCTCGACTACACCTTCTTGATATCTTGAGATTTTGATTTCTCAGTGTCGAGCCGTAGAACTCCATTTAGTCAACACACATCTTTCAATTCCTTCTCTCCAATGGCTCCCAAAAGTGACAACAACGTCTTCAAAAGATATGAACTCGTTCAACATGGATTTGACTCGACATCAAAAGAAATCACGGATGTGATAACTCTTATCACATAAGTCAGATTAGAGTAATTGCCCTCAGAACCATCCAATATCTGCAAACGAGAGGTTCTTGCATTCTTTTCCAATGCCTAACTGGATTCAAATGCAAAGAAGATTAAGTCCACAGTAAACGGAACGAAAGTTAAGATCACAACAAGAAGGTTGACAAAGATATTCCACTTACCCAAGGTTGATTAAGAAGATAACCTAGCTTCTGTGAGGACCGCAGATGCTCTTCAGTGGTGTGGGATGAACCCAACTGCAAGGATTGGAAGTTCTCTAAAAATAAATGGGATGAACAATAAAGGGAAGTTCATGTCTGTGATAATAAGGGGGGGGTGCTATTTTGCAAAATAGGAGCCCATGACAGGATTTCTTCATACATGTTTGAACTCATGACTAGAATTATCTTCCAGTTCAAGACTAACTGCAGCAAAGTAGTCTTTGACAAGAAACCTGAAAGAATTAAGAGGACCAATATAGGCAGGATAATCAGTCTTTACTAGGTACATGCTATTCCTGAAATTTTGAATCTCAAGAATGCATCAAAGATCAATCATATGAGGAAAATGGACATGAGAATCCTAGCTAGGTGGGATAGAGTACTATCCAAAGATACACATATAGTATAGAAGAAGGTAGGCCTGCGAGCGGTTCGGTTTGGGTCGGTTTGGACCCAAATCGTAACCGAGCCGACATGCCTTGGTTTTTGGCTTGTCCAAACCGACCCGAACCGAATCCGGTCGGTTCGGTTCAAAGTCGGTTCGGTTTTCAATCGGTTTTTTTCGGTTCGGTGTCGGTTTTTTGTGAACAGATATATAATAGTTAATATTAAACCCATATTTTTTATTTGTTTTAATTTTTTTTGCCCATGTAGGAATTATGATACAGTTATGCTATCAACTCATTAAAGCAAGTGTTTTATATCATAGCAGTCCTCCACTAGATATAGTGTCTCCTTCTCCGATCCTCACAGTGCGCGGGTATAGCTTTGCGCACCAGGCTGCCCTTTATATGAATGCAAGAAAGCCATTAACAACAGTGTGATCAGTAAATTTTACGGTCTAGTGCTGAAAATTTACAAAAGCAGGACTCATCCAAACAAATACGTCTCAGATGGATGAAGAATATGATCCACATCAAAGCAAAAAAGCAGCTTAAGGCTGTATGTTACAAGCTTTAATATATTTGTCTGAGAAATCTATGTACTTTGTCCACAGAGGCCGTAGGTGAGGAAACACAATGTCCAACCAAGGCTTGGCTCTGCCATTAAAATGAATGACAACAGCTTTCTCGGCATCTTCTCTAGTTTTGTTCTCCTGGTATCCAAGTCCCAGCATGTGCCAGTATGGATCTATGGTGTGAACATGGCCATGAAATGCTATTAGACCTGGAGGCAGAGTTCCTAACTGCCACAAACTCAAGTCTGATTCCAAATTCTAGCAACAAAACAAGGGAAAATTGATCATAATTGCAAAATAGATGATGAAGAATAGTTTTTGTTTTTTTAAAAAGTGAATTTTACTGCCAAGCAATGGAGCAATACCTTATGAATCCATTCATGGTATGTCTCTTTGATGTTTGTTTTTCTCCATGCGTCGAGGTCGAAGATGTTCATGCCATAGGCCCAAGCACATTCTTCAGGGTTGAAGGACCCTGAGATTAAGGGGTGGGAGAAATTGAGATAATTCTTGAGCCTCTTCGACACATGACGAATCTGTCTTCGCCTCTGCATGTCGCAACCGCGCCGTTCACTTAAACTTTAAATTATGTTAAACAAAAAACTCGGTTCGGTTCGGTTTGATCGGTTTTCACAACCTGAAAACCGACCCGAACCAATAGTCCTTCGGTTTTCAAAAGCTCCAGACCGAACTGACACCGGACCGGGCGGTTCGGTTTCAAAATCGGTGCGGTTCGATCGGTTTGATCGGTTTAGTCGGTTTTCGGTTTTCACTCCTCACCCCTAGAAGAAGGGCAAATATAAGAAAGTGGTGGTGATAGAAGAAGAATATTCCAGTGACTCTGAAGATAAGGGAAGCTCTAGAATAGAGAAATATGATGATACGGTTGCTGAAAAATCTCCAAGGACAACTCCTAGAACTAGTGATCAGATGCAGGGGAGACAATCCCAGCTAGGGATCCTAATGTGGGGGAGAAACTCAATATTCTGCCAGAAAACGAAAAGGATACTGTCAACATAATAGTGATGGAAGTGGTACAGGAACTAGAAACTGACCTGGAACAAGTAGAGGTTGCTGAACAAGAGATGCCTGATAATGAGAATAAGGATGTAGTCTCCAAGGAGACTGAGGTAGAAGTCTTGCTAAATGAAGATACTGACATCCATGGGAAGATGATAGCTCTTCTAGAGGATCCTATTTCAGATAACATATCTCAACAGGATGAAATCATCATGGAAAACAATAATCTTGATGAAGTTGGTGCAAAGATTGAGGGGGAGATAGTAGATCTGGCCCCAAACACTGAAGGAGCTAAAGAGTCTACTTTAGTTGAAGTTGTGAGTTCTTCAGATTCTGATGAGGAGGAAGCCTCTCAGCTCAAGAAAAGGAAAATTGAGGAACTTAGGAAAAGGAGTTGGAGCTATAAGAAGATAATTCAATCTGATACAACATCAGCTCCTCCAATGGGTTTCAGCTTACTTCTATTTCAAACACAAATCATGCTAGACCGACAACGGAGAGCCCTAGAAAATTATGTAGATGAAAGCACTAAGGATGTACAATTCCACCTAACACAAGATATGAAATCCATTAGATTAAAGGTCAACTTATTGAAGAAGGATGTCACTAACTTCTTTCAAAGAGGAGGAAATGATGTAGTTTATCTTACTTAACAAGGGAAGGACTTAAACAAAACTCTAGATGCAATGACTACTAAATAAGGTTATGTACTTGAAAAACAGACAAGAATGAATGACAACATGAGACCAATGAATATTATTTCACTGGTAAATCTAGCTAAGCAAACTACAGCTCTAGAGATAAAGATTAGGTCTACTTCTATAGCTGTTGAATCTAAGCTCTCCACACATATAGCCTTTGTGGTTCAAGCAGTCATGGATTCTTGTAAAGGCATCGATGATCACTTGCTGAAAGTGAAGAATCATTTGTCCTTGGGGATTACTCATCTAGAAGGCCAAATCAGATTTCATAAAATTGACTTAAGGGATCATGTGGAGAGAAAAGTCATAAAGGTGGAGAGAATGATAATAAGTCAAGCTCTAACCATGCTATTTGGACCTCCAATAGCCTCATAGGCACTCTAGGCTTTCCCCCTCTTGATTATGCTGATCAAAATGCTGAGCCTGGCTGCCAACCAGCTCATTTTGAGGCTTTTCACATTACCATACAGACTATGTGCAGTCCTCCACCACAGGTTCAAAATGTAGTATTTGAGGAGGTGGAGATTCCTGCTCTTGCATTGCTCAAAGAAAAAGAAGCTCAATTATCTTAGAAGAGATTCAGGGAGCAGGATGAAGCAAAACCAAATTTTGAGTAGTGGAGACCAACTTCCAGATCTATTATATTCACTGCATGAAAAGTAGTTAATAATAATATAGCTAACAAGGGTAAATGGTACTCAGAATAAGAATGGGTCAAGCATAAAAAGTAACAGAAGATCATTTATAAATTTAGGAAAGACCTGAAGGCAGGGAAGAACCCAGCTGATTTTATAGAGCGCAACAAGTACTTCCCCAATCCATATCATTATGCTGAAAGACAAAGACTCAAGTAAGAAGATATCTCTAAGGCCAAGGATGACAAAGGCAAGAAGAAGGTTGATGACAAGCTGCCTGAAGTCAAGCCAAGATACAAGCAGAAAAAGGCATTATCATCAAAGAGGCAGAACAATCTTAGATTATTTCTCTTTTTCTAGAAACTATGTAATTTTGTAATAGTACTATATAAATTCAGAACTGTTTAAACAATGGCAAAAATGAAATGAAAAAGTTTATTGGCTCTTTACTATTTTTGTCTTGTTGTTTTCATTTGTTTTGTAACAGTACTTAACATTTACATCATAATTATCTTATTTTTGTATTGTGGTGTCTATCATTGAATTGAGGTTATGACTTCTCCAATTAGGGGGAGATTGTTGGGTACATTGGAAATAATATACTTGATTTGAAGAAGCCCTTTTAACTCAATGATATACATAAGTATGTATTTGATGTATAGTTAAGCTTCATGTGCAGGTTGAAAACTTGAAGAAATGACTAAGTACAAAAGTGTCGACACACTTCACAACTATGTCGACACCTTTATAGGAGAAGTGTCGAAATCAGAAAGATACAAGACAGCTGTGTCAAGACACAACACTTCACTCGACAGTTCATATAGCTTTGTAGAGAAAATTCAGTTATCTAGACCCCTTGAAGATCAAGTCAGCAGGGTTGAGACAAGTCATATAACTTGACACCTTAAAGCTTAGTAAAGTAGTATCGAGACAACACAACTATCTCGAAATAATGAAGAACTAAAGTGTAGACTTAAAGATGTCGACACCTAGCAGACTGTAGTGTCTCGACACAGTAAAGATTTAAAGTAGATGTCGACACCCAGTAGATAGTTGTGTTGAGACAAATCAACTGTCTCGACACTTTGAAGTTCAGACAAGAAATTCTATCAAGTATAGATGTGTCGAGACTGCTAAGATGTCTCGACACCTTGCAGTTTACAATATAAGAACACTAAGTATTATTGTGTCGAGACACTTTTGACTTCTCGACACTTATGATTTTGAAGTTGTATAGAGTCAACACAGTTGAGTGACAACTTAAGTCAGAAGTGTCATATAAGCTACAATGACTTGACATCTCATCAAAATCTATTTGAAGGAAAATTTAAAGTGTGGCGACATATGATTATTGCATCAATCAGAAGCAAACAACTAGTGAAGGCTCTAAATAGATGGGTCATCTACACAGAATACAATCAATTTATTAATCAATCAATTTACGTATTCTGATTTTTCCTAAGTCATAGAAGGGCGACAACTCGAAGAAGAAGGAAGACACATGTCTTCAAGAAAGTCTTCTGATCCTTCCAACAAGTCGATCAGAGGATTAAGTTGGATCTATTAAATAAGTTCTTCAAAGATTCAAGCTGATCATCATCAAGAACTTTGAAGATCTAGTAAAGTTATATTTCAGCCAATCTGTTCATCAAGAATCAATCATGTGTTGTTGTTGAATTGAACAATCTGTTTACTCAGATAATTCTACATGTTATTTCCCCATTAAACCTTTAAGATCTCTTTGAGATCTGAGTGTGTAGGAGATTTATTCTCTGAGTTGTAAGCCTGTGTTATAAAAGATAAGGTGGGGTTCTTAAGGGACCTGAGGTAGGTGATTTGTATGGGATCACTAAGGTATAAGACTTTTATAGTCTGACGTAGTGTTTTTGAGGGACCTGAGGTAGGAGATTGTGTGGATCTCTGAGGTAGGACCTGTTGGTCTGAGGTGTAAGTTTTTGGAAAGTAAATAATTATGTAAGATCTATTGATCTGAGTTGAAGAGGAGGAGATATAACCTTATCTAGCAGATTGCTAGTGAGGAAGAAGGGGAAAGTGGATGTACCCTAGATAGGGGAACCACTATAAAGCTTCAGTGTATTCTGTGATTGTGTGTGTTGTGATACATGATTGTGTATTTTCAAGTATCTGCTGAAATATTCAGCATAAGTGCTAAAGATTTTAAAAGACACATATTCACACCCACCCCCCCCCCCACTCCCCTCTTGATGATTAACTACACATAGATTTATGTTTCAGATCTCAAACCTCCTAAGTGATGTCCTTTACTAACCTCCTAATCCAGATGTCTTCTTAAGCTGCCAAGGTCGATGCCTTGTATTCTGCTTCCATAGTGGAGACAGATACTGAATCTTGCTTCTCACTGCACCACAAAATAGTTGCCAATCTGCATATGAAGACATAACTAGACGTCGACTTTTAATCATCTGAAGTTCCTACATAATCAGTATTTGTGTAACCATGCAGATTGAAGCATGCGTCCCTCTCATAAAAAAGAACCATATTCGATGTGGACTTCACGTACTTCTTGATATTCTTATCCGCCACCAGATGAGGTTTTCATGGCCACGCCATATACTGGATTACTCGGCCTACATCATAATTAATATCCTGTCTTGTAATCGACAAATATATGAGACTCTCAACGAGAGCCGGAGACACTAAGGGATCTGGAAGAACCCTTCCATCATCACGACAAAGCATAATACTAACCTACAAAGGAGTAGAGCTTCTCTTCCCTTCTCGTATGTCGAACCACTTAACGATTCTCTCCACATAGGCCTTCTGGGAAATAAGCACGCCGCTCTTCTTACTCTCTACCTCAAGACCAAGGAAATGGTGGAGCTCCACAAAATCCTTTATCTCGAACCAGATAGCTAGCTCTACCATGAGCCTAGCTACCTCTTCCTCCGAGTTCCTCGTGACTATAATGTCGTCAAGATACAACAACACCAAGAATTAAAGCTCCTCCCTCTTCTTAACAAACAAACTTGAGTCTGAGTCTAAAGCAAAGAATCCACAGAACTGGAGGAAATTTTCTATCTTTCCATACACCCCCTGAGGTGCCTGCTTTATGCCATAAAGGTACTTCTTAAACATGCAAACATTCCCTGGATGTTCTTCAGATACATAACCAGATTGCTTAACCATAAAGATATCCTTGTCAATCTCACCATAAAATAATGTGTTCTTCGCGTCGAGTTGCCAAATCCTCCACCCTTGACAAGCTGCCAAGGCAATAATCACTCGTACCAAAGTCATCTTTGTCACAGGACTAAACATCTTTTCATAGTCATCTCTGAAAGTGCAAGCTAGATCTGATATACTCTAGAGGGGGGGTGAATAGAGTATGATGCTTAAAAACTTTTTACAACAATTGTTGTAATCTGAGTGAACAGGGAAGCAAATAGTACAGAACCTATCACAAAATAAAAGAAACTAATCACAGATCACAACTAATCACATATCCTAATTAGTCACAGATCCTAACTAATCACAGATCCTAACTAATCACAGATCCTAACTAATCACAGATCCTAACTAATCACAGATCACAGCCAGAATCAAAAATAAAGATAAGCAACCAGAAGACACAAGGAGTTATAGTGATTCCCCTAAACTTGGGTACATCCACTCTTCTACCACCCTAGGTAGGAATCCACTGCAGGATGAGTTGATCAGGTATCCTGGGCACCAATGAGCTTTTGATAAGGTGCTCAAAAACCAAATCAGATTTTTTAATCAGGTGTCTTGCCACCAATGAGCTTTTGATAAGGTGCTCAAAAACCAAGCACAAACTTTTGAAGGGAGTTTGAAAAACCCTTTATAGAGATGGGGATGAGAGAGTGATGGACGTCTTCTCTTTCTCAGATCAGCTGAGAAGACTATGTGGATATTGATGTTGTCAAAGCTCCCCCTGAGTTCTTTAGATGTTCAGGAAATGAAGCTTTGTTGTAGGGTGATAGGCCTTCAGGAATTGATCTACAGCAAATGATGATTTCAGCAACAGCTGAAATGTTAGGTGTCTGGAGTCTTGAATGAAGATGACCTTGAACACTTGACTCAAAAGAGATCTGAAGATTTCAGATTTTGTTGATCTCCTTTTGGTGATGGTGTTCTTGTATGAATTCTTTTTAAGACAGAGAATGTCTACAACTCTCTTTCTTTTTCTCTTGAGTGATTGTTGTTGAGAAAGATGTTGTTCCAGAGAAAAGTTGTAGCAGAGAATATATTTTTCTTCTTCTTGTGCACTCTCTACAGATAGCTTGTTCTTATGAGAGATTCAAAAATCTTGTCTTTTATTCCTTTTGTTCTGAATAGAAATGATCCTCTGTCAAGAATAGTCGTTGGCCTGTCATTAATTGACTTCCTTAATTGCAATTGTCTTCTGGGGGAAAGTCCAAAGAAACATTCGTTGATAATTCCTTGAAACTTGGTCCAGAATAAATGAAAACGGCTACAAAATCTTCTGAATTAATTGCTGACAATAACACCTTAACTATTCTGAATTTGAATCTTGAAAGTCATATAACTCTTCAGAAAAACGTCGAACTGAGCTCTACTATCGTCGAACTGAGCTCAGCAATTTGGTTTTAGACAGCAACAGAGATCATCGATCTGAGCTCAACTATCGTCGAACTGAGCTCGGAGATAGAGAATCAATACTGGAGTCAAAATCGTCGAACAGAGCTTGAAGATCGTCGAATGGAGTTCGACGATTTGTTGAAGTTGAGCTCAGCGATCGTCGAATGGAGTTCGACGATCCGTCGAAGTGAGCTCAACGATCGTTGATTGGAGTTCGACGATTCGTCGTACTGAGCTCGACGAAATGACTTGGTCTCCAAACTGAAAAACCTTGGTCTTGAGGGCAGCTTCCAAATCTAACTACTAACTCTTACACTCAATTCTAAGTGACCTTTAGATATATACAAGAAGGTCAAAAACAGGTTTCCTAAAGACATAGTGATCCTGACCCAAATTAGTAATAAGGTGTTCCAACAATCTCCCCCTATTTGGGTTAGGATTACTATTTACATAATTTTGGGGAAATTAAAAACAACATACAAAAAAACAATAAACAACAACATAGCAGAATCACAGATATATTATCTCAGACATAAATCAGAAATCAGAATGATTGTCACCTTACAGAATTATTCCTTCTCCTTATTCTTTATAAGTTTAATTTCTCTATTGGGATTAAGAGCTTCTTTCTTTGACCTTCTGTCATCAGCTGCACCTAAAGAAGTTTGTTGTTTAGGCCTTGGTACCACAGCTTCAGGGTGCAGCTCCATATATCTTTCAGAATCAAAACATTTGCTGGAAGCATATCTTTCAAGTTCCTTCTTTCTTTGCTCTGACAATGTAGTAATGCTGGAGGTGTCTCTGCCTTGCTCTCTGGCTTTCTTGATCTGATCCATGGCAGCTAATTCTTTCATCCTGGCAGTCCATGCAGTAGGATTATTCTCTGGATCTTCAAAGGGCACTGGAGGCTCATATCTGTTGGAAGGATTATCTTGAGGAGCTCTGGATGAGACTACTTCTTTTAACTTGTAGGGAAAAGGACCTGAAGTTGTATCTGATGAAGCTTGTCCTTCCCTAGAGTAAGGGTGTTGCCTTGAATAGCCTTTGGAGTAGACTTGGAATTCTCTCTGGCTTCCTCTATAATTTCCTCTGCTTGATTGAGAACCTTTGGATTGGCCTCCCCTATATTGAGATCTTGCATGAGGCTTATAGGGGGTTTGGCTTTTGGCAGAGGGTTGAGCAGCTGAGCTTCCACCTGCACCTGTATCAGGAGGAGGTGGTGGAGGAGAATGAGGATGATGAAACTGAGAAGATCCTTTTTCATATTTCCTCTTCTTCTTCATAGACTTAAGTTGGTTCTTGGAATATTGCATCCAATGTTCAGTAATGGGGCAGTCATGAAGAATGTAATAAGGTATGTCATTTGTATCTTTGACTTTGGCTGGGGGAACTCTTTTCATAGCCATGCTCCTTGCCTTTCTTTTACTGGCTATAGTGGGTGAGGAATCATCAGAATCAGTCCTAAATTCATCACTTTCAGAGCTTTGCTCATCATATAAAGCATCAATCTTTTTCAGATACTCTTTCTGAAGCTGGGTTGGAGCAGATGCGACAGTAGTTGTAGCAACAGCAGATACAGCAGATATAGTACTGACAGATGTTGTAGCAGTAGCAGTAGTAACAACAGATACAGAACTTTCTGGAGAAATACTTTCAGAAGATATTGCAGCAGTAGTAACAGTAGAAACTGGGGTAGCAACAAATTCAGAGAAAACATTTTCAGATACAACAATATCAGCAATAATAGTAGTCTCAAAATCATATGCCTCTGTCTGCATATCCTCAGAAACTGGAACATCAGCAGCATCAGAACAAATAGAAACAACAATAATATTTTCAGTAGGAGTTGCAGCAGCATCACTGGAAACAGAAGGCTCAGCAGTATATATGGAGGATATATAGGAGCTAATTAAGCTGGAATCACAGCTTGAAAAGGACACAATGGCCTTGGAGAGATCCTGTGAGGGCTGGGCTGCATTACTCACTGGAAGACAACTGAAATAGGTTGAATCAAAAACTGATAATAAGGACCTGAGGTCCACTGAGAAGACAGCAACTTGAGGAGTTGAGGCTTGAGCTTTAGTAACAACAGCAGCAGCAGGCAAAAGAAGGGATTGCCTGAGGAGGAAAGAGGGAGGAGAACCTGGCAGATAAGTCTGCAACTGACTTTAAGAGTGGAGCCAAGGAGGTCTCCAACAGAAGTGAGAGCCTGGGGGCTATCAGCTCATATATTTTGTCAGGTAAGGCAGGAATATCTACTTGCTCAGCAGGGAGTTAAGCAGAGGTAGAGAAGGATGGAGGAGCAACTGGTGATGGTGGTGGAGAGCTGGTGGATGGTAGAAGTGAGGGTTGAGGTGTGGGGATTGTAGAAATGGAAGAAAGTGGTATGGAGATAGAAGGTGTGAAGGAGGGTTGATCAATGATATCTTGTAGAAGCTGTTGATATGATGTAGATGAGGTGGGTAGATCAGGAGGGGATGAAGGTGAATCATCCATGAAGGAATCATCTAGAAGTTTGAATGAGGGAATATGGGATGATGTGGCAATGTCTGGTTGAGGGTAGTGATATAATGGGTGGAAGATTTCTTCTGTTGTTTGAAGAGTTGGGATTGGAGATGAAATTGATGTAGGAGATGAGCTGGAAATAATGATGGTGGATGAAATTTGAATGGTGGATGGAACTGGAGGAGATGAAATAAGAGTTGGAGGAGGAGAAGAAGCAGCAGGAAAGTCATCTGCAGGGGCAGAGACTTGAGGGGAAGAGACAGATACAGTCCTTGTGCCTGAAGTTGTGCTTGCAGAGGGCCTGCTGGGCTTCACTATTTACCTGTCCCATTTGCCAAAGAGGGCACATGATAGCCTCTTTGAAGCATTAATATTCATCCCAGAGGAGACTAGCAGTGCAGGGCATCTGTGTTGGAGAAACAGCCCTAGGATCCTCCCATAATTCACAAAGTTCTTGTTTATTTTCTTCTTGATCAGATCAAAGAAGACTTCTCCCCAGTTTAACTGTTTCTTATCCACTAAAGCACCCATCAAGCACAGCTGATACCTGGATATGGTATCATGTTCTGAATGCTTGGACAACAAAACCTTGCCCACTACATCAGCTAAGAACCTGTATTCAACAGCTAGGTTCTTTTTCAGCAGCTTGCTAGGGTTAGCATCAGAGTGACCCATTCTAGCAAGTAAGTCAGAAAATTCTTCTCCAGATAAATCAGCAGAATCTCTTCCAGAATTTAATTCAAAAACCTCTATCAGAATAGCATGAGTCAAAGGTACCTGGGTTCCAGAAATTGAACCAACCACTGTGTTTTGGTCCTGGTTGTGGGCAGTATAGACCCACTCCTTAATCTCATCAGCAGCCAACTTGATTCTTGTGGACATGATGGTAACAAGCTTCTGCTCCTTGAACAGTTCCAGAATGTCCTGAAAAACCTGATCACTGGTGTTGAACGACTCCATGTCTATGTCAAATCCAGCATCGAATTTCATTGTGGCTAGAACGACAACAGAGACGACCATGGTTACCTGCAAAAATCAACAAACAAAACGACCAAGTATAGAAATGTTTGGAGGGAAGGAGAATTTTTGCAGAGAGATTGAAAGCGCAAAAGGAGAATGGCGGCCGAAAAATGAATTTTATATTAGGGTTCGACGTAGAAAAGGAAAGATCGTTGAACTCAGTTCGACGATCGGGGCTTCTAAAGGAATCTGAAGGGTCTTCAATATCATCGATCTCCGTTCGACGATATTGGAGAGTGTCGAGCTCCGTTTGACAATAGTTCAGAGAACAAAGTCGTTGAGCGCCGTTCGACGATCGCTGACCTGAAAGATAGTTGAGCACTATCCGAGAAGCGCTGATCTCAGGTCGACGATTTTGGAAAGCGTCGATCTCCGTTCGACGATCTGGGAGAAAATTGTCGAGCGTAGTTCAGAGACCAGAAATACACTCTAGACACTTAGAAAAATCAAGATGCTTGCCTAGTCTTGGTCAGTTTTTAAGGTTTTAAGATCTTGGATATTATTTTAGGCTTCCTCCATCTAACATTCCTAACTGATTTAGGAAGAAGGTGTGTTTCTTTTAATCCAAGGGTTTGGTGAAAATATCTCCCCTTTGCAAATCAGTTGGGATATATTGAAGTTCAATTTTATTCTTCTCAACATTATCCCTTAAAAAGTGATGTCTAATTTTTATGTATTTTGTCCTACTATGGAGGACTGGATTTTGAGCTATAAAATAGCACTGGTGTTGTCACAAAATATTTTAGACTTCTCTAAGTTGTAGCCATAGTCTAGGAGTTGGTTTTGAATCCACAATATTTGTGAACAACAACTGTCTGCAGCCATATATTCAGCTTCAGCAGTTGAAGTTGACACAGAAGTTTGTTTCTTGCAAAACCAAGAGACAAGTCTGTCACCAAGAAACTGACAAGTTCCACTGGTGCTTTTCCTGTCAATTCTGCATCCAGCATAATCAGCATTAGAAAATCTAGTTAAGTCAAATGCTGAATCTTTTGGATACCAGAGACCTAGATTTGGACAACTGTTAACATACCTGAGAATCCTTTTTACTAATGTTAGGTGTGACTCTCTAGGGCTCACTTGGAATCTAGCACATATGCATGTAGCAAACATTATATCAGGTCTACTAGCTGTAAGGTATAGTAAAGAGCCAATCATTGCTCTATATGTTGTCTGATCAACAGGTTTCCCATGCTCATCAACATCCAATACAGCATTAGTAGGCATAGGTGTTTTCATACAGGATGCTTCAGACATACCAAATTTCTTGACCAATTCATTTGCATACTTGGTTTGAGAAATAAATATGCCTTCAGCATGTTGTTTGACTTGCAATCCTAGAAAGAAGGATAGCTCACCCATGCTACTCATTTCAAATTTAGAATGCATTAGGTTAGAAAATCTTCTGCACAAATTTGAATTAGTAGAGGCAAAAATAATATCATCCACATAAATCTGTACTAGTACAGTATGAGACTTATGAGTTCTAATAAAAAGAGTTTGGTCTACTCTACCCCTTGTAAATTCATTTTTCAGGAGAAAGCATGCTAGGGTCTCATACCATGCTCTAGGAGCATGCTTGAGACCATATAATGCTTTGTTCAATTTAAAAACATAATCAGGATAAGTTGGAGAGATAAAACCTTGAGGTTGTCTGACATAGACTTTTTCTTTGATATCTCCATTTAGAAATGCACTCTTAACATCTATCTGATATACCTTGAAGCCTTTGTATGCTACATAAGATAAGAAGATTCTGATGGCTTCCAATCTTGCAACTGATGGAAAAGTCTGGTCATAGTCTATGCCTTCTTCTTGTGAGTATCCTTGAGCAACTAGCCTTGCCTTATTCCTTACAATTACTCCTTGATCATCCAATTTGTTTCTGAACACCCACTTTGTTCCAACAATGGAGTGATCCTTAGGCTTTGGCACTAGTTCCCAAACTTTGTTCCTTTCAAATTGATGCAACTGTTCTTGCATTGCAATGATCCAGTGTGGATCTTACTCTGCATCTTGAATGGATTGAGGTTCAATTTGAGATAGGAAGCAAGTGTGCAACAGGTTTTGGTTGACCGGGTTTCTGGTTTGCATACCAGCTGAGATGTCTCCAATTACATGGGAAATTGGATGGTCTCTTGATGTTACTAAATCAACAGGGGGTGTTGATTGTTCACCAACCTGTGTTGTTGTTTCCTCTTGTGGTACAACAACTGGCTCTTTAAGTTATTTCTCTTCAATATGTTGAATGCTTTCTTCATCTTTACTGCTTTCCTCTATTTGAGTAACCTGTAACCTGTTCAAATCTTCAGCAAGAGAATGTACCTGCAAAGTTTCTATGGTAGAAGTATTTTTCTCCTTGAAAGACATGTTAGATTCATCAAATGATATATGAACAGATTACTCAATTTAAGAGATGATTTATTATAAACCCTATAAGCCATACTGATCATGGAGTATCCCAGAAACACTTCTTCATTAGCTTTAGCTTGAAATTTTGCTAAATATCTCTTGTCATTATTATGAATATAACAAATACAGCCAAAAATTCTAAAATAATCAACTTTAGGTTTCTTCCCTTTGAGTAATTCGTCCACCTAGTGTCAACTAAGTTCACCTATGGGGGGGGGGGAATAGGTGACGTGGAACGCTTTTGCGGAATTTGAGAGCGTACCTGCACAATAAAAATAGAAAACACAGCACACAGAATACACAGATAATTTATAGTGGTTCCCCGACTTGGGTACATCCACTTTCCTCCTTCGACCTATCTCCCACCAAGGGACGACTCGGTCACTTCTCCAACAGGATTGAAATCCAATCCCTGCACTACCGGAAGGAACCCTTCCACACATAGGAGTCTACACTCCCACAAATCGGATTGCACTCAACCCTTACAATACGGAACAAATGTTCCTTTACAACAAAAGTAAAAGCTAGAATGTACACGAGATACAAACTTCGTTTGGAGACTACGGTGTTCCTCTTCGTTCGACGACGTGTTCGTGAAGTCAACGAAGAGTCTACAACCTTGGTCTCTCTTGGAGAGGATCTCCCCGGAACCGGCGGCGGCAACACGAGCGGCGGCTAGCTTCGGGATCAGCGGCTATGATGATGAGCGGCTGCTGAAAATAGAGATCCAATCTTCTTAGTGAAGCAAGCTAGGTCTACCAACGGTCACACGAGGATCGGTCGTCTCGATCGATTCGGATGGGAAGTTTTTCCCGATCAACAAATCGAGAGACAAGGGATCTCTGGATAGATGCGTGAGACTCAAGCTTTGCTAAGCTTCTGTTGCCGGAGATCGGGAAGAAACACGATCAACAGCGGCAGCTGACTGGCGCGAGCGGTGACGGATGCGGCGGAGCGATTTCGCGATTTTAGGGTTTGCTCTGCTCGGCTTCTTTTTTTTCTTGCGCTTAATGTTCAAAATACCCGAATATATATACTGTAGATAACTCCAATATGACCGTTTGTGGGACCCACAATAGAAATCCCTAAATCCCGGTCCAGAAAATTGACAGCTGCAGAATCCGTTTCAGGAACATCCAGAGAAAACGCCAAGTAAAATTCGTCGAGAATCATTGGTGATTCTCGACGAATCGGAGAGAATCAGTTAACGATTCTCGACGATTCGTCGAGATTCACCGAGT
Source organism: Platanthera guangdongensis (assembly GCA_039583875.1). Classification (NCBI taxonomy): domain Eukaryota; kingdom Viridiplantae; phylum Streptophyta; class Magnoliopsida; order Asparagales; family Orchidaceae; genus Platanthera; species Platanthera guangdongensis. The sequence continues at coordinate 164,846,375 of CM077152.1, read as the reverse complement.
GATTCTCGACGATTCCCTTGTTGATTCTCAGTGATTTTCACTTGGTATTCAAGACCTGCCCAGCGACGGGTTCGGCGAGAATCATTAGTGATTCTCGCCGAATCTTACTTGGCACCATTTTAGGTAGCCGGAAGAAGTCAGCGAGAATCACTAATGATTCTCGATGAATCGGCGAGAATCACTTGGTGATTCTCGTCGAATTATACTTAGACGGATTTTCGTCTTTCCACCCAAGAGCTGCTCCTTGACCCATCCTTGCTCCTTGACTTCTCTTGCATAAACATGGCCCTGTACTTGAAAGTAAGTGCACTCCAATAGAGAGAGTACACGTAGGCCAACACACTGATCTGCTCAACGAGGGATTACGTCGTGCAGACCCGTGTATATTGACCTACTCCACCCTGACATTGGTGTGCACTTAGCGTGGAGGAGCTGCAAGCACAACTTAAGATGTTTCATCAAATACATTGTGAATTCATCTTAGCTTGACAGGTGGCTTCCTCAAATCCAGGTAATTGTGGATACAATACCCAACAATCTCCCCCTATTTGACGAAGCCAAAACCCTACTAGCTAAGATGATTAACACCTATCAAATAATAAACATAGCATTCAGAAATTAAACATGCAGCACAAGAGAATATATGCAACCAGATCAGGACTTGAGTCATTCACAAATTCAAATACGAATGTATATATATATATATATAATCTCATAATTGTTCATATCATAACAATAATCATTAAATGTTTTTAGGAGAGAATGACAAGCTACAAGTTGTTGACTATCTTTCCTTAGCTAAGTCATCCTTGAGTTTCTGCGCCAACAACTTCTTCCTTTGTCTCTCCATGTACTCCTTAGGCTTCGGGTAATATCTGGGAGGAGGAACTTTATCTGCATCCGTGTTGTTTCTGAAGAATATGTTCCTTTTGGCTTCATACGTCTTATGCCTCTCCCATTCATACTGGCTGTAAACTTCGTTCCGATTGAGTTCTCCCTGATCTTGTAGCCAGAAGGTGTCCAAGATGATGTTCTTTGAAACTGGACTCCACTTTTCGTTTCAAACTTCCTCCTCACTCATTCGAGTTCTCTTTTCAGCCTGTGTCTCCTTGGAGGTCCCTTCTTGAGCTTTTCTCTTTCCCCTGTCTTTTGCTAAAGCATCTTGGTCAAACATGCTCCTCAGTTTAGGTTTGGAGAGAGCCCTAGCATCAGCTTCATTTGTGGGAACATCTGCAGCACTTGTACTTAAATCCTCAGCAGCACTTACTTCCTCAGCGGCCATAGAGGTCTCAGGAGCTTGAATATCTGCAGGATGTTCAGGCAAGGCGATGCCTAACGCCTGGTGGAGCATCCACCAGTTGCTGTCATAGACGTATTTGTTTGACAGCTCGAAGTTTTTGATCATAACTTCTCGGAGCTCAGCCATCTTAGCTATGTATTCCTTCTCCCCCTTTTTGGCTTCTACAGCTATGAAGTTGGCATAGGAATGTAGGGAGTCATCAATATGCTTCGTGGTCTTGGAGAATTCAGAGACCAAGGCCTGCTGATTGGCGTTGAGAGTGACCATATTACTGTCAAACTTTTGAATGTTGTTGGCGACAACATGTGCATTCCGATTTACGACAGCAAGAGTATCAGTGTTCTTTTTCAATCCGGCCATAAGGAGTGTGACAGCTTCGCCGGCCGCGGTATACTTTTCTTCAAATTTCTTGTCCATCACGTCAAGTTTATGATTGAGCTCCACCATATTCTTGAGCATCAGATTTTCAGAAGTCTTAATCCTTTTCAGCAGTTTATTCTGAGCGTTAGCAAAGGATTCTTTGAGTTCATTCACAATTCCCTGAATGACATTTACTGTGTGAGTGGCTAGCTCATCTCGTAATGGAAGAGCCAGAGGCACTTGTGGACCTTGCCCTTCAGCAGACGCATCTGTAGAGCTGGATACAAGCACAGTCTCTAATGGAGGAATGCTGGCGGCCTATGTAGATTTGTCTGACTCCCCCTCCACTGGTGCAGCAATGTTTTCAGGAATGATTTCAGGTGCATGCTTGTCAGGTGGAGGTTCAATGAGATCCGGAGCCTCCAACGCTTCATGTCCCTCATGCCCGTCATCCTCTTCGTCATCATCCATGAATTCATCTTCATCAGCAGCCTCTTCCAATTCTTTGTCAGCAGTCTCCAGTACAGTGTCACGTTCTGCTTGAATTTCGGCCACAGCATCCCTGGCCACCTGGGAGATTGCAGATACTACATCAGTATGAGGGGGTAGAGGCTCCCCCTCGATTCCTGCAGTCACGGTATCAGGAATTTCACCGGGGGTGACTGCTTGAGATACTCCCTGTTGCTCTTCCACTGCAGTCTGCCCAATATGCCTCTCCCATCGATCAAACACACTTGTGTCCATCTTCTTCAAGTAGTGGAGAGGGACACCTTTGCTCATGTCAAACTTGTCTCCATTTAGCTGGTTTAGATATAGACTTATGATGCGGCCAAAACTCGGAGTGCCCAAGGTGTCCTTGATCTTCTCGAACAACAACTCCCCCCAGTTGAACCTCTTACGGCAGACAACAGCTATCAGGATCTTGAACATATCTCCTGAGATATGGTCATGAGAGCCCAGCTTGCAGATGAGCACCTTTCCAATAATGTCAGACAGGAGCTTCCCTTCTTCATTCATATCCTTTCTCTTTATTGACCGAGTTCCTCGTGGGAGACCGCAGAATAAGAGAGTTCTGGTTTTGTCCTCATCCTCCAGATAGTCCTCATGCTCTGAGCTAGAAAGCTGCAGGTAGCGAGTCAGCTTGCTGGCAGACAGCTTGACCTTTGCCCCAGCCACCTTGCTTTTGATTATTGAGTCGCCATTTCGGAGTCTTGCGGTGGCGAAGAACTCCAGTACCTCTTTGTCCAAGATTTTGCAAGGGTGCTCCAGGATGAATGTTAGCCCAGCCTCTTCAAGCATCAGAATGATGTTGCGGAATTCGTCCGAGGCGTGAGAGAACCCAGTCTGAACAAGCTCGCAACCAGTGACCAACCCAGCAGTTGTCCTTGGAGCCATTGTAGATCTAGAGAGAGAAGCCCTACTCTAAGCGTTAATGAACATTCAAAAATAAAGCGTCACTAGTGAGAGCGTCCAAGTACGGGTGAGGAAGAGGTTACCTAAGGGCTTATACGGAAGTGAGTTGGTGAGCTTCCTGCGAGAACTCTTCCTTGAGCGTCCTTTGGGAAGACCTTCGGTGGATAGGAGAGTTTCCTGCGGGGTTCGGCCTTGCTAGAACCTTGCGAGAACCTTCTCGATTTGACGATGGACCTTGCGAGAACCTTGCGGTCACAGAGACACTTCGCGATTCGACGAGAACCTTGCGAGAACTTACAGGAAGAAGATGGAGAGCAGGATTCGTGTAGCGATGAGCTTCCTGCAGGGTTCGGCAGGAATCAACGGGAGTTTGCGAAGGCGGTGCGATGAGCTTCCTGTGGGTCGGCGGAAGAAACCTTGCGATTTGGCGAGTTGTCTGCGAAGGTCGGCGGGATGAGCTTCTTTGGCGGGATTCTTAAGGAAGGTGAAGGGTCGACGAGCTCCTTCGGCGAGATTCGGCGGGATTCTTTGGCGGGATTCTTAAGGAAGGTGAAGGGCCGGATTCGACGGAAGCCGGCGAGATTCCAAGTATATAAAGGGTCGGCGGGATTTGTCTAAGTCGAAATTGAATGGTTTCTTAACTAGGAATTTTCACGTTAAGAAGCATTGCAACATTTTCGAATTCTGCTGATGTCAAGTCAATATAAAAAAAATGATAAATGCATATATATTTTAAAGCCAATCTATTTGGGTTTGAACGAGGCTTTTCCAAACATTTCTTGATGTCAATTGTGTGTTGTCGAGATTCACAGTGACATATCTTCGTTAACTCTTTATTGATGTATAAAGGTTTGCATGTATCGAGTTAACCTATCCTTAGACGTGCACACATACATGTATAAGCATAAGTATAAATATACACATAGATAGAGATATATATGTAAATGAGGATGCAATATGACGCAAGTCCTTGAACTGATCCTAAGTACCTGGGATTATGAGAGTTAACAATGAGTCCCTCTGACTATAACATACCAGGTGCTCGATGTGAGTATGCTGTTAGATATATATGTCACTTCTGTTATTCCAGATGCATGTTCCATTTCAGTCGTGGAACACCTACTGTCTAGTTCCCATCATATTTACGGGAACCTAGACTACCCTGCAAAAAGGAACTACCTTACCTTAGGAACCCAAATCATATTGGGTCCTAGGTTCCTGTTAGCATAAGCACTTGACTGCCTTCCTTCAGAAAACCTGCCAAGAAGACGACCACTGTCCCGTGAATGTGGATAAGCCCTTGCCGCTGGCACAGAGGGGTTGTGCCAACAGTCGATGGCAAAGTGCCCCACTTTGCCACAACACCAACATGGGTGAATGTTGTATCGTCGTTTCCGACCCGATCTAGTGACTGAGGTAGTCACGGTCCTAGGTCTAAACGGGATAGAGCATGATCTCCTCACAAAATTTCCTCTTCCATCGTGACACGTGGAAGGGTGGAAGGAATGCATGCTGTGAGTGTTATGAGGCTGGGAAGGTGGTGCCCTCCTTTCAGGCATCCCCCTTTCAGAGGCCCCATGAAAACTTACACCATGACTTCTAACCTCCCTATCCTGTGTCCTCGGGTGGTGAGAAATGTTCTGTGAGCTAGGACATGCAGATTCACACCGAGTTGAGGCAGTGGTAGTGAATACAAAGGGCTCAGAAGGAGCCTTAGGTATTGTCTCATGGGTGGCCACGACGGCCCTTGCACTACGGGTGTCTCCACATGGGGACAGATCACCCTTGCAGTGACCACGACTATTCCTGTGGTCATACCTGAAGGCATGATGAGTTGCCTTCCTGCTTGGAGTGGGGGGTCGGAATATCGTTTCCCCATTTCTCCACGAATTAATAATCCGGGAGATCCACCCGTTTTCTTGCTTTCTCTTTATAACATCAACCTTGGAAAAGTTTGATACTATTCTTTTCTCATTTTCTAGACTACTCTCTAGAGCTGAGATCTTAGAGTCCTTGACCTTGTTGGACGCCAATTGGAGAACCAACAAGATCTTCAGTCGAGCAATTTCTTGAGCTCGCTCCTCAGCAAGTAGGTTGCTTTCCTGAAGGGCTCTCTTCAGGGAATCAGAATTTTCTAGAGGAGAGCAGTTTCTGTCTTCAGAAGGTTCAAAAGATATGGGGCAGGATGAAGATGTTACCTGCTCATCTGTGTTATTGTCATTAGAGCCAGTGACCATTGTTTCATCCTCATCAGAGCTGCTTTCCTCACTGGCCTCGTCAATCTCTGACACAGACACTGGAGCTCTGATGCTGTCCGAGTGATGCTTGCCTTCATCTTCAGAGGTGAGGAACCCCACATAGGCTTCCTCCTCAGGTTGACAGCATATTCCAGCTTTCTCTGACTCTCCCATCCATTCTGATATCATCACCCACATGGATTTAGCCGTCCTACATTTTGTTAATCTAGAGCGAGAAGCTCCAGACCAGATATCCAAGATAATTTGACGAATCCTCTCGTCCAAGTTAAATAGGGACAGTTCTGTCTCTGACATCTCAGCAATACACATGGGCACTTGGATCCCAGAGTCGGAGGTCTTCATGGGAATGAACGGACCCTCTTCCAGGATGAAGGATGCTCGAGGATCGATTGCATCAAGGTGAAATGGCACTCTCATCCTCCAGATGGGATAATAATCCTTCGTGCATGCGGGGAGTTTGAGTGGCGGGATCTCATAATCCAGCTCCATGCCTCTGACACTGGTGGCAGGATTCTACTCAAGGTGTTAACCTTTTTGATGAGTAACTTGGCTCTGATACCACTTGAAAGTTCACCTAGTGTCAACTAAGTTCACCTATGGGGGGGGGGGAATAGGTGACGTGGAATGCTTTTGCGGAATTTGAGAGCGTACCTGCACAATAAAAATAGAAAACACAGCACACAGAATACATAGATAATTTATAGTGGTTCCCTGACTTGGGTACATCCACTTTCCCCCTTCGACCTATCTCCCACCAAGGGACGACTCGGTCACTTCTCCAACAGGATTGAAATCCAATCCCTGCACTACCGGAAGGAACCCTTCCACACATAGGAGTCTACACTCCCACAAATCGGGTTGCACCCAACCCTTACAATACGGAACAAATGTTCCTTTACAATAAAAGTAAAAGCTAGAATGTACACGAGATACAAACTTCGTTTGGAGACTACGGTGTTCCTCTTCGTTCGACGACGTGTTCATGAAGTCAACGAAGAGTCTACAACCTTGGTCTCTCTTGGAGAGGATCTCCCCGGAACCGACGACGGCAACACGAGCGGCGGCTAGCTTCGGGATCAGCGGCTATGATGATGAGCGGCTGCTGAAAATAGAGATCCAATCTTCTTAGCGAAGCAAGCTAGGTCTACCAACGGTCACACGAGGATCGGTCGTCTCGATCGATTCAGATGGGAAGTTTTTCCCGATCAACAAATCGAGAGACAAGGGATCTCTGGATAGACGCAAGCTTTGCTAAGCTTCTGTTGCCGGAGATCGGGAAGAAACACGATCAACAGCGGCGGCTGCCTGGCGCGAGCGACGACGGATGCGGCGGAGCGATTTCGCGATTTTAGGGTTTGCTCTGCTCGGCTTCTTTTTTGTCTTGCGCTTACTGTTCAAAATACCCGAATATATATACTGTAGATAACTCCAATATGACCGTTTGTGGGACCCACAATAGAAATCCCTAAATCCCGGTCCAGAAAATTGACAGCTGCAGAATCCGGTTCAGGAACATGCAGAGAAAACGCCAAGTAAAATTCGTCGAGAATCATTGGTGATTCTCGACGAATCGGCGAGAATCAGTTAACGATTCTCGACGATTCGTCGAGAGTCACCGAGTGATTCTCGACGATTCCCTTGTTGATTCTCAGCGATTTTCACTTGGTATTCAAGACCTGCCCAGCGACGGGTTCGGCGAGAATCATTAGTGATTCTCGCCGAATCTTACTTGGCACCATTTGAGGTAGCCGGAAGAAGTCAGCGAGAATCACTAATGATTCTCGACGAATCGACGAGAATCACTTGGTGATTCTCGTCGAATTATACTTAGACGGATTTTCGTCTTTCCACCCAAGAGCTGCTCCTTGACCCATCCTTGCTCCTTGTCTTCTCTTGCATAAACATGGCCCTGTACTTGAAAGTAAGTGCACTCCAATAGAGAGAGTACACGTAGGCCAACACACTGATCTGCTTAACAAGGGATTACGTCATGCAGACCCGTGTATATTGACCTACTGCACCCTGACATTGGTGTGCACTTAGCATGGAGGAGCTGCAAGCACAACTTAAGATGTTTCATCAAATACATTGTGAATTCATCTTAGCTTGACAGGTGGCTTCCTCAAATCCAGGTAATTGTGGATACAATACCCAACAGGTTATGTATTAAACTTCTGTTCAGCACATAGTTGGAGGTGTTCACTGCCTCTGCCCAAAAAGATAGAGGAAGGTGAGCATCTGACAACAATGTAGTGGCAGATTCAATAAGGGTTCTATTTTTCCTTTCAGCTACCCCATTTTGTTGAGGAGTTCTAGGAGCTGACAAAGTATGCCTGATCCCTTCACTCTGATAGAACTCTTGCATAAGAAGAGAATCAAACTCTGTCCCATGATCACTTCTGATCAGGGCAATGTGAGTATTGAACTCATTCTGTATACATTTGAGAAACTCTGTCAAACATTTAAAGTTATCAGACTTCTTCCTCAGAAAGAACACCCATGTGAATCTAGAGAAGTCATCTACAACTACTAAAGTATAAGATTTCCCTCTTAGGTTTTGTACTGTAATGGGTCCAAAAAGATCCATGTGTAACAGATACAAGATCCTAGGTGAATCACTCTTATTAAGTGACTTGAAACTGTTTTTAGTTTGCTTGCCTAATTGACAAGCCCTGCAGAGTCCTTCCTTCTTATAGGGGCTAGAAGGTAGTCCTCTAACAAGGTTGTCCTTGGATAGCCTAGCAATGGTTCTAAGATTTAAATGTCCTAGTCTCTTATGCCATAAAACATTAGGTCTACTAACAGAATTAAACAGACAAATGTCTACATCTGTTGAAAGAAAATCTACTAAGTAGATGTTACATTTCCTTTTACCTGTCAACACAGTTGTGTTGTCCTTTGACTTGATCTTGCATAAGACTTTGCTGAAAGTCACCTGGTAGCCTTCATCATATAGCTAACTGATACTTATCAAATTGTGCTTCAGTCCTTCCATATAGGATACCTTCTTGAATGTCACTGTCCAAATCTGTATTGCACCATATCCTTTAGTTTGTCCAAAGTTTGAATCACCAAATATGACTTTGGGTCCAAGCTTGGCTTTAAAGGATGTGAGGTTGTCCTTGTTTCCTGTCATGTGCTTAGAGCACCCACTATCCAAATACCATTATTGGTTTGATGTTGGATAGGTCTTCACCTGCACATAAAATAATTCACTTGTTTTTGACCCAGTTTACATTGGGCCTAGGTTGATAACCTTTAAATTCAGAAATAAAGGACATCCCAGGTTGACTCTTATAACCTTCAGGATGATATCTCTTTGGAGGTATTATCCATTCAGTATAAGGGTTAAAGCTTTGGGATGAAGGACCCCTAGGATTGGATTTTGATTTTCCTTTGAAAGAATTTCTAGAGCTTTGATCTCTGTTCGACGATCGTGGAGCTGCGTTCGACGATCTTGGGTTAGATCATCGAGCTCCGTTCGACGGTCGACTGTGGCAGAGTTCAGGAATTAGAGATCGTCGACCTGAGTTCGACGATTTTGCCTGAGATCGTCGATCTGCGTTCGGCGATCGTTGAGCTCCGTTCGACGATTTCTGCTGGAACTTGGTTTTCTTAGGCAGATCAGAATTTTTCCGAGCTACCTCTACAACTCCCTTCCCTTTATCAGAAATGAACTTGATTGGGGTTGTTAGAACTATAGGTTGGCTGGATGAAGCACACAAGCCCAATGTACTATTGAATCTGGAGTTCACTGTGCTTGTGATGTCCATCAGCTTGATACTTCTCCCATTAAGGGATTCCTCAAGCTTCTTGGCCTCTGATAGCTCACCTTTCAGTGAAGCTATCTGCTCCCTATAACACTCCAACTCCTTAGAGAGTTTGAGGTTTTCTGACTTTAAGATACTATGTTCAGATAATTGATTTCTGAGAGAAATAATTTCCTTCTCAGATTTTAGTAAGTCTAAACATAATGCTTTAAACTCAGACTTAAAGTCCTCAGAATTGAAATCAAAAGAACTAATTACCTGGTCCTCTTCAAGTTGAGTCTCTGAGTCTGACTCTGACTCCTCTTCATCAAAATTGTGTTGAGATGCATTGATTGCCATCATGCAGAACTCCTTCTCTTCAGCATCAACTTCATCATCACTGGAGCTGGAAGAAGCTTCTGACTCCTCTTCAGTTTCACTCCAGGATTCAGCAACAAATCCCTTCCTTGTGTGTTTGTTCTTGCTTGAGGAGGTTTGTCATTGCCATTCTTCTTGAAGTATTTATCACTTCTTCTTTCTTTCTTATCTCTTATGTCCTTGTTTGTTTTCTGGATAGTCAGGTACAATGTGCCCTGGTCTCCTGCAACCAAAGCAAACAATTTCTTTATTATTTGACTTATCATACCTTGTCATATCATGCTCCTTGTATGATCTCTTTCTGAAGTCCTTTCTGGCCATCTTATAAAATATTTTGGCCAATAGACTAAGAAGCTCATCATTGCCTGTGACTTTGTCTTCAGGCTGATCTTCAGTTGCTTTGAAAGCTATTGTCTTTTCTTTTCTTGTGACTGGTGAGGCAGCCTTCTGCTCTTCTTCTCTGTTCTTGATGAGCAGCACATAAGATTTGAGCGTGCCCAAGAGAGCTTCTGTTGTAATCTCATTCAGACTTCTGGCATCCTTGATTGACCAGATTCTTGAGTCCCAAGTGCTTGGGAAGCACATTAGGATTTTGTCATTAAGTTCAGTCAGTGAGATCTCCTTATCCAGAGTCTTCAGTTCATTGACTATCAGACTGAGTCTGTTGTACATATCTCCAACTAACTCAGCTTCTCCCTTCTTGAAATTCTCATATTGGGATATGAGGTGGGATCTCCTGTCCTTTCTTTCATCAGGTGATCCTGAGACTATTTCAGACAGCTTATCCCAGATTTCCTTTACTGAATTGCATTCAACCACCTTTTGGAATATGTCATCATACATGGTCTGGGCTAAAATATTCATAGCCTTTTCATCTGCTACCTTCCACTTCTTGATATCAGCATCTATTCCTGATGGAGGTGGAACAACATTTGTGCTTGTGTTCTCTGGAGGTCTTGGACAAACTGTCAAAATAGAATTAAAAATGTCCTCGTCAATAGAATTCATGTATAATCTAATCCTTGCTTTCCAAAGTGCAAACTTAGATAGATTGCACACTAGATGTCTGGTGCTAGCATAATCTTTGTTTTGGGCCATGATTTGTGAAGAAATAATCTAATAACAAAAATCTAAAAAAGCAGATCTAACTAGAGGGATCTTAGGGTTCAGGTGTTAGCCTGTACAACCACCAAGGTGTGGTATGTTTAACCAACCTCGCTCTGATACCAATTGAAAGTGCAAGCTAGATCTGATATACTCTAGAGGGGGGGGGGGTGAATAGATTATGGTGCTTAAAAACTTTTTACAACAATTGTTGTAATCTGAGTGAACAGGGAAGCAAATAGTACAAAACCTATCACAAAACAAAAGAAACTAATCATAGATCACAACTAATCACAGATCATAACTAATCACAGATCCTAACTAATCACAGATCCTAACTAATCACAGATCCTAACTAATCACGGATCCTAACTAATTACCTATCACAGCCAGAAACAAAAATAAGGATAAACAACCAGAAGACACAAGGAGTTATAGTGGTTCCCCTAAACTTGGGTACATCCACTCTTCTACCACCCTAGGTAGGAATCCACTGCAGGATGAGTTGATCAGGTGTCCTGGGCACCAATGAGCTTTTGATAAGGTGCTCAAAAACCAAATCAGATTTTTTGATCAGGTGTCTTGCCACCAATGAGCTTTTGATAAGGTGCTCAAAAACCAAGCACAAACTTTTGAAGGGAGTTTGAAAAACCCTTTACAGAGATTGGGATAAGAGAGTGATGGAAGTCTTCTCTTTATAAGAGCAGCTGAGAAGACTATGTGGATATTGATGTTGTCAAAGCTCCCCCTGAGTTCTTGAGATGTTCAGGAAATGAAGCTTTGCTGTAGGGTGATAGGCCTTCAGGAATTGATCTCCAGCAAATGATGATTTCAGCAACAGCTGAAATGTTAAGTGTCTGGAGTCTTGAATGAAGATGGCCTTGAACACTTGCCTCAAAAGAGATCTGAAGATTTCAGATTTTGTTGATCTCCTTTTGGTGATGGTGTTCTTGTATGAATTCTTTTTGAGACAGGGAATGTCTACAACTCTCTTCCTTTTTCTCTTGATTGATTGTTGTTGAGAAAGATGTTGTTCCAGAGAAAAGTTGTAGCAGAGAATATATTTTTCTTCTTCTTGTGCACTCTCTACAGATTGCTTGTTCTTATGAGAGATTCAAAAATCTTGTCTTTTATTTCTTTTGTTCTGAATAGAAATGATCCTCTGTCAAGAATAGCCATTGGCCTGTCATTAATTGACTTCCTTAATTGCAATTGTCTGCTAGGGGAAAGTCCAAAGAAACATTCCTTGATAATTCCTTGAAACTTGGTCCAGAATAAATGAAAACGGATACAAGATCTTCTGAATTAATTGCTGACAATACCTCCTTAACTGTACTGAATTTGAATCTTGAAAGTCATTTAAATCTTCAGAAAAATATCGAACTGAGCTCAGCGATTTGGATCTAGACAGCAACAGAGATCGTCGATCTGAGCTCAACTATTGTCGAACTGAGCTCAGAGATAGAGAATCAATACTGGAGTCAAAATCGTTGAACTAAGCTCGAAGATCGTCGAATGGAGTTCGACGATCTGTTGAAGTTGAGCTCAGTGATCGTCGAATGGAGTTCGACGATCCGTCGAAGTGAGCTCAACGATCGTCGATTGGAGTTCGATGATTCGTCGTACTGAGCTCGACGAAATGACTTGGTCTCCAAACTGAAAAACCTTGGTCATGAGGGCAGCTTCCAAACCTAACTACTAACCCTTAGACTCAATTCTAATTGACCTTTAGATCTATACAAGGAGGTAAAAAATAGGTTTCCTAAAGACATAGTGATCCTGACCAAAATTAGTAATAGGGTATTCCAACAATCTCCCCCTATTTGGGTTAGGATTACTTTTTACAGAATTTGGAGAAATTAAAAACAACATACAAATCAACAATAAACAACAACATAGCAGAATCATAGATATATTATCTCAGACAGAAATCAGAAAAAAGAATGATTGTCACCTTACAGAATTATTCCTTCTCCTTGCTCTTTATAAGTTTAATTTCTCTATTGGGATTAAGAGCTTCTTTCTTTGACCTTCTGTCAACAGCTGCACCTAAAGAAGTTTGTTGTTTAGGCCTTGGTACCACAGCTTTAGGGTGCAGCTCCATATATCTTTCAGAATCAAAAAATTTGCTGGAAGTATATCTTTCATGTTCCTTCTTTCTTTGCTCTGACAATGCAGTAATGCTGGAGGTGTCTCTGCCTTGCTCTCTGGCTTTCTTGATCTGATCCAGGGCAGCTAATTCTTTCATCCTGGCAGTCCATGCAGTAGGATTATTCTCTGGATCTTCAAAGGGCACTGGAGGCTCATATCTGTTGGAAGGAATATCTTGAGGAGCTCTGGATGAGACTACTTCTTTTAACTTGTAGGGAAAAGGACCTGAAGTTGTATCTGATGAAGCTTGTCCTTCCCTAGAGTAAGGGTGTTGCCTTGGATAGCCTTTGGAGTAGACTTGGAATTCTCTCTGGCTTCCTCTATAATTTCCTCTCCTTGATTGAGAACCTCTGGATTGGCCTCCCCTATATTGAGATCTTGCGTGAGGCTGATAGGGGGTTTGGCTTTTGGCAGAGGGTTGAGCAGCTGAGCTTCCATCTACACCTGCATCAGGAGGAGGTGGTGGAGGAGAATGAGGATGATGAAACTGAGAAGATCCTTTTTCATATTTCCTCTTCTTCTTCATAGCCTTAAGTTAGTTCTTGGAATATTGCATCCAATGTTCAGTAATGGGGCAGTCATGAAGAATGTAATAAGGTATGTCATTTATATCTTTGACTTTGGCTGGGGGAACTCTTTTCATAGCCTTGCTCCTTGCCTTTCTTTTCCTGGCTATAGTGGCTGAGGAATCATCAGAATCAGTCCTAAATTCATCACTTTCAGAGCTTTGCTCATCATATAAAGCATCAATCTTTTTCAGATACTCTTTCTGAAGTTGGGTTGGAGCAGATGAGATAGCAGTTGTAACAACAGCAGATACAGTAGATATAGTACTGGCAGATATTGTAGCAGCAGCAGTAGTAACAACAGATACAGAACTTTCTGGAACAATAGTTTCAGAAGATATAACAGCAGTAGTAACAGCAGCAGCTGGGGTAGTAACAGATTCAGAGAAAACATTTTTAGATACAACAATATCAGCAATAACATCAGGCTCAAAATCATATGCCTCTGTCTGCATATCCTCAGAAACTAGAACATCACCAGCATCAGAACAAATAGAAACAACAACAATATTTTCAGCAGGAGTAGCAGCAGCAACATCACTGGAAACAGAAGGCTCATCAGTATATATGGAGGATATATAGGAGCTAATTAAGCTGGAATCACAGCTTGAAAATGGCACAATGGCCTTGGAGAGATCCTCTGAGGGCTGGGCTGCATTACTCACTGGAAGACAACTGGAATAAGTTGAATCAAAAACTAATAATAAGGACATGAGGTCCACTGAGAAGACAACAACTTGATGAGTTGAGGGTTGAGCTTTAGTAACAACAGCAGCAGCAGCAGCAGGCAATCTCACATCTTCATGAGGCATCTCCCCCTGCCTAGATTCAGATAGAGCTAGATCAAGGCACCCAAATGAAGGGATTGCCTGAGGAGTAAAGAGGGAGGAGAGCCTGGAAGATAAGTCTGCAACTGACTTTAAGAGTGGAGCCAAGGACGTCTCCAACAGAAGTGAGAGCGTGGGGGCTATCAGCTCAAATATTTTGTCAGCTAAGGCAGGAATATCTACTTGCTCAGCAGGGACTTGAGCAGAGGTAGAGAAGGTTGGAGGAGCAACTGGTGATGGTGGTGGAGAGCTGGTGGATGGTAGAAGTGAGGGTTGAGGTGTGGGGATTGTGGAAATGAAAGAAAGTGGTATGGATATAGAAGGTTTGAAGGAGGGTTGATCAATGATATCTTGTAGAAGCTGTTGATATGATGTAGATGAGGAGGGTAGATCAGGAGGGGATGAAGGTGAATCATCCATGAAGGAATCATATAGAAGATTGAATGAGGGAATGTGGGATGATGTGGCAATGTCTGGTTGAGGGTAGTGATATAATGGGTGGAAGATTTCTTCTGTTGTTAGAAGAGTTGGGATTGGAGATGAAATTGATGTAGGAGATGGGCTGGAAATAATGATGGTGGATGAAATTTGAATGGTGGATGGAACTGGAGGAGATGAAATAAGAGCTGGAGGAGGAGAAGAAGCAGCAGGCAAGTCATCTGCAGGGGCAGAGACTTGAGGGGAAGAGACTGATACAGTCCTTGTGCCTGAAGTTGTGCTTGCAGAGGGGCTGCTGGGCTTCACTATTTGCCTGTCCCATTTGCCAAAGAGGGCACAGGACAGCCTCTTTGAAGCATTGATATGCATCCCAGAGGAGACTAGCAGTGCAGGGCATCTGTGTTGGAGAAACAGCCCTAGGATCCTCCCATAATTCACAAAGTTCTTGTTTATTTTCTTCTTGATCAGATCAAAGAAGACTTCTCCCCAGTTTAACTGTTTCTTATCCACTAAAGAAACCATCAAGCACAGCTGATACCTGGATATGGTATCATGTGCTGAATGCTTGGCCAACAAAATCTTGCCCACTACATCAGCTAAGAAACTGTATTCAACAGCTAGGTTCTTTTTCAGCAGCATGCTAGGGTTAACATCAGAGTGACCCATTCTAGCAAGTAAGTCAGAAAATTCTTCTCCAGATAACTCAGCAGAAACTCTTCCAGAATTTAATTCAAAAACCTCTGTCAGAATAGTAGGAGTCAAAGGTACCTGGGTTCCAGAAATTGAACCAACCACTGTGTTTTGGTCCTGGTTGTGGGCAGTATAGACCCACTCCTTAATCTCATCAGCAGCCAACTTGATTCTTGTGGACATGATGGTAACAAGCTTCTGCTCCTTGAACAGTTCCAGAATGTCCTGAAAAACCTGATCACTGGTGTTGAACGACTCCATGTCTATGTCAAATCCGGCATCGAATTTCATTGCGGCTAGAATAGTAACAAAGAAGGCCATGGTTACCTGCAAAAATCAACAAACAAAACGACCAAGTGTAGAGATGTTTGGAGGGAAGGAGAATTTTTGCAGAGAGATTGAAAGCGCAAAAGGAGAACCATGGCCGAAAAATGAATTTTATATTAGGGTTCGACGCAGAAAAGGAAAGATCGTTGAACTCAGTTCGACGATCGGGGCTTCTAAAGGAATCTTAAGGGTCTTCAATATCATCGATCTCCGTTCGACGATATTGGAGAGCGTCGAGCTCCATTCGACGATAGTTCAGAGAACAAAATCATCGAGCACCGTTCGACTATCGCTGACCTGAAAGATAGTTGAGCACTATCTGAGAAGCGCTGAACTCAGGTCGACGATTTCGGAAAGCATCGATCTCCGTTCGACGATCTAGGGGAAAATCATCGAGCGCTGTTCAGAGACCAGAAATACACTTTAAACACTTAGAAAAATCAAGATGTTTGCCTAGTCTTGGTCAGTTTTTAAGATTTTAAGATCTTGGATATTATTTTAGACTTCCTCCATCTAACATTCCTAACTGATTTAGGAAGGTGTGTTTCTTTTCATCCAAGGGTTTGGTGAAAATATCTCCCCTTTGCAAATCAGTTGGGATATATTGAAGTTCAATTTTATTCTTCTCAACATTATCCCTTAAAAAGTGATGCCTAATTTTTATGTATTTTGTCCTACTATGGAGGACTGGATTTTGAGCTATAGAAATAGCACTGGTGTTGTCACAAAATATTTTAGACTTCTCTAAGTTGTAGCCATAGTCTAGGAGTTGGTTTTGAATCCACAATATTTGTGAACAACAACTGCCTGCAGCCATATATTCAGCTTCAGCAGTTGAAGTTGACACAGAAGTTTGTTTCTTGCAAAACCAAGAGACAAGTCTGTCACTAAGAAACTGACAAGTTCCACTGGTGCTTTTCCTGTCAATTCTGCATCCAGCATAATCAGCATTAGAAAATCCAGTTAAGTCAAATGCTGAATCTTTTGGATACCAGAGACCTAGATTTGGACAACTTTTAACAAACCTGAGAATCCTTTTTACTAATGTTAGGTGTGACTCTCTAGGGCTCACTTGGAATCTAGCACATATGCATGTAGCAAACATTATATCAGGTCTACTAGCTGTAAGGTACAGTAAAGAGTCAATCATTGCTCTATATGTTGTCTGATCAACAGGTTTCCCATGCTCATCAGCATCCAATACAACATTAGTAGGCATAGGTGTTTTCATACAGGATGCTTCAGACATACCAAATTTCTTAACCAATTCATTTGCATACTTGGTTTGAGAAATAAAGATGCCTTCAGCATGTTGTTTGACTTGCAATCCTAGAAAGAAGGATAGCTCACAAATGCTACTCATTTCAAATTTAGAATGCATTAGGTTGAAAAACCTTCTGCACAAATTTGAATCAGTAGAGCCAAAAATAATATCATCC